>LPNX010281425.1:508520-623345 GCA_001517045.1 Pseudotsuga menziesii
CTTCCCACTCCACCCACGTCTTCCCATTTTTCTCCCTCACGCACTCTTCCATGGTCAGTTCACTCTCACCACGATTTTGTTTTTGGGATCCTCCTCATGCACAGGCGGGGGGGGTGGCTTTGGTCTCAGGAAGACATTTTCTTGGCTCCACGAGTTGCTGAGCACCCACGCACTGAAATTTTGCATCCTAGCTGTTGATTGTTCATCCATGGACAAAAACGGAGCTATTTTCTCCTCACACAGGGCCTCCATTGTTGTGCAATCTCACGCAGAGGGATTCTTCCCCTGTTTTTCCTCTCACGCACAGGAATTTATGTGTTTTCCCACGTTGTTCTTTTCCCAGTGAAATCATGGGTGCTATGGCTATTGAAAGTCAGTATTTTTCCCTTTCCTCTGCGTGGTATTTATGTGTTTTCCCCACGTTTGCTGTGAGCTGTGCTCACTGAAACATTTTGGGGCTATTGTTTCCCCACGTTGTTGGATGTGTTGCTGGGGTCTTCCTTACATCTTTGGGGCTGTGGTAATTTCATTTGAAGAGTCATTTTGGCAACGATAGGGCCAAGAATGACTCAGAATTTATTTTCCCTGTTTAAGCTGTGACAGCTAAGTAATTACCTGAGTGCAATGGTTAGTCTTCGGACTGTGATAGCTTGGCTTGTCTGTTGAAAGCCTATGAAACCCAGCTATGTTGGTTTGCTGTTTGTGCCCCTTGGCTATGTATAAGCCTGCAATTGACCCTTATTCCAGAGGAATCATGCCCAGCTCGGGGGTGGTAGCATTGCTGAGAGACTGATGAGCACGCTGGCCTATGGTTGGGTGGAACGTTGCAGCAGCGTAGCTGGTTGTGGGTTAATTCTTCATCAAAATATAAGTACTTCCGGTTACTTCATCTCTGTAATTTATATTGATGCTAAATGCTGGAATGTCTATGTTTGCTTCCGCTGATTGTTTGAAGGACCGTGCATCCTTGTATGACGAATTATGCCTGTTGTTTAGGTTTTAATTTTAGCATTGACCTCCTCTGTTTTATCTTCATGGGCTGTTTGCCTGGCTTTGTTGTTGTTCGTTGCGTCCTCTTCGCCGGTTGAGGGACAGGGACGTGACATAAACTTGCATGGAATAAATCTCGGTTGAAAGTGGTGGAATTCAGTAAGTCTCTCCATTTTGGACGGCGGGGTGGTAGAAGGGTTTAAGATCGAGAAAGGACATTAAATATCGTGAGTTGGAAGTGCACAAAGGGATATGGGGAGGAAACATGATAGTACAAGTGCCAATGATCAAGATTATAGGGCTCAGTATCTAGGGTCCTAGATCTATGGCTAATGTTTTATCTGACTAGAAAGATGCATGGTCATATAAGGGAATAAAATAATATAAAATCCAGCACGTGGATTTAAAGCAATTCTTATTCTGGAGCATCGAAAAGCAAGGGATCAGATTATGCAGAAAGAGTCACCATGGAAAAACTTCCAAATCAAACTGTCAACCAACCTGGTACATCTTCTGCTCTATAAAACTAGTTTCTCATGGGTAAAACAAAAGATTTAGAGGCTCAAGGTCTCAAATTTCATAGTGCTAAAGAAGCTATAGAAGATAAAGACTCTAAGGTTTTCTACAATATCATATTACATGATAGTATAGAAGCCACTAAGATTAAACTAAAAACTCTTCAGTTGTAGGGAATTGACACTCATGGGGTGTTCGATTCTTATTTATTTTACTTCTCTGTTGAACAAACCACTAGTTGCCCGAAATTCATAGACTGGTGCATAGATAATTATTCTCCTTTTGAGGGTGTAATAATGGATGTGTCTAGCTCTAAGATGCTGTGTCCCATAAATTCCCTCACTGTCTGAAACAATCTGCTGATCCCTCCTGGTTTTAACCAGATGTCTAGCGAGTACATTGAAGAGGATATACTCCAGTTTTTTTGAGGGTCTTTAGTCGAGCAAAAGGAAGCTTTTCTCAAAACTTGTTTGAATCCAGAAATCCATTTATCGAATCCTCTGTTCCCCATTGATTTTGACATGTTTAACAAAGATACACAATATTTGATAACCCTAGCTAGCCAGTTCTTAGATATGGACTCGAACCAATTTGTTACTGAACCTTTATTGAGTCTAATATTCACCCTTAGCTCAGGTCAAATAGTGTCAGAAATGTTGAGTCAGTCTTCATCATCTGACTGTCTACAGTTTGATAAATTCCTAGCAAGAAACATCCATTCTCAGTTGATTAACTTCCATCAGTTGAGAAACTTAGGTTTCAGTCTATTCTTATGAAGATGTTTTTATGCTTCAATGAAAACAACCTGCAAATATGGGAGATGGTTATAACAGAGGACATGTATAAATATTATTGCAAGTTCATGAATTTCCTTATGACACTGTTATATGAAGTCCTTTTCCAAAAGAGGTTGTCGAGGGTCTTACCAAAGATGAAAAAGCTGTTGTAGTTGTCTCCTGAAAGGAGAGTGGGGGACTGGTTCCTCTCCGAGGACAATACTATGATTAGGTTCTATGGGTTTACTCACCAACTGTATGTCCTGCCGACATTTATAACATTGAGAATGTTTGTAGTAGATTTGATCAGGCATAGGTTAACATCCGAAGATGAACATTTCATAAAATTCATAAAGCTCATGGATATTAAGTTTCCATGGACAGTTGATCCTTTTACCGTTAAAAATGAATCATCTCTTCCCATGATTGAGAATTTTATCAGGGAGAGAGGGTTTGCAATGGAGGCCGCATTTAACTATGAACCCCACCACAACATCTCTAATAGAAGGGAAGCCAATAAAAACAATCCATTCAAGCATACTGAAGTGGCAAGGTTGGTGGAAAAAGTGAACTAGATGGAGTATCCCTGAGAGAATAGTTATGATGAAGAAATGCCAGAAAATTTAGTCTCCTCTGCGCTAGTAGGTAATTCCCCCCAGCAGGACCTCTCCGGCATTGCTGATGCAACCACACAGATCACCCCTTTAATTAGCATTTTTGAAAAGGGAAATAAGAGAGAATTCCCAGAGGCCATGGATGTAGATGAAAGGGACACTGCCAAAACACCCAAGAAGAAAAAGACTGAAAAACTGGGTGGGATGGTACAGACTGCAAAGGATAAAAGAAAAAAGAAAACTGTAAAAGTCAAAGGCCCAACCTTTGAAATTCAGGAGTATACATTTGATAGTGTCCCTAAGGATGTTGTGAATAAGTACAGGTCCAAAACAGAGCTACTAGATAGTTATATAGATGCTGGTGAAAAGGATTTTGAGGAAAAAGTGAAATTGTGTGATAAAGTGGAAAAATTACTAGGACATGATACCTCTCTAGTGACCGTTAGAGATCAAGCCATAGGGGTGTTGAACTTGGCTGTAGTTTCATAAAATAAAGTATCCGAGATGAGAGTGGATCCAAAGAGGGTTCCCAAAACTGATATGATTCACTTACACAGAGGGATAGGTGATATCATCTATACCAACCTGCTCCAAGATATAGTGCAGATATCCAAATTAATAGCTGGTAAGAAAAGGGTTAAAGAGATTCTCCAAAAGGACAAGGTAGATAATAGAGCTCACCAATCCTAGATAAAGAAGCTCCAGGTGGATATATTGGTAGCATACATCCCAGGAGACAAAGGTGCTGCCACACAAAAGTTACTAAAAGAAAGGAGAGTACAATTCAACTGTTAAAAATAAAGTTAGACATCCCAGCTAACCATCTCATACAAACCTCTGAACTAATGAAAATTGAGAAAGAGAAGGAATATTTAAACACCGAATTGATCAATTACAAGGCTAGATTACTCAACTATAAAGAAAAAGACAAACAATGGGAGAAAGATACAGAGCTCTGGGTCGAAAAGGAAATGGGTTTTCGGGCATTGCAAGAAAATCTAGAAAAAGAGTTGCAAGAACTGAAAGAAAGGAATTAGAGACAACCAATATCATTGATCCCATCTTCCAAGGCATTTGGTGAGGACTCTCTTTCTCAAGCCATGTCTCAAGTAAGTATCAAGGCTCTACAAATCACTGTTCTAAGAAAAAAAAATTAGGATCTGATGGATATGGATGAACACAAGGAAACAATAAGAAAGACACTAGCAGACCATTGTAAAGAATTGGAGGACAATAACAACATGCTGACAAAGCAAGTTTCTAGCCAGGTGGCCCTGCAGGGGGGAAAACCTTATCTAGGATGTATAAATAGAAGAGGAAGATAAGTTATAGCCTTACTTAGATTTTATCCAGGATAAATATAGTATTACATAGGAAGCCAAAAAGTATATTCAGATGGTGTTGGCAGGGGTATTGGGTAAGTGAGTTGCGTAGCACCGCGAAGGCTATGCAAGCTCACATTCCATCGCGAAGGACCACAACAATGTGATAGGAGGAAGAATAACCATTTTTGGAATTCTTTATGCAATTTTGTACTGATTGACCACATTTTGTGGATATAGGTCACTAGTTTGTTAGAATTTAGTTAGAAGTGGACCTTGGATGTAAAGGCACAAGCCTATATATAGATTTAGAGTTGCAATAGTAAAATATAACTTTGGGGATAACTCATATTTTGGGTCTTGAGATCTTTTAGCATTTGCATCTATCGTGAGTGGTTTTTTTGGCTCTATTTGTGTCGATTGGTTTTCAATCTCCTACTGTGGAGAAGTACTGCATGATGTGAATCTATTGTGCATAATTAATATGACATGATGGATGTTACCCTAAAGTGTTCTTCTTTCTTATTTATTTTCTATCTTTATTATCTACAATGACAATGATGGATTTTTACTGTATATGTTATATGAATGAATGTTACTACTGCGATGAATGAAGTAATGTGATCTATTAGCGATCTACTAGTAGTGCCAATAGATATGTGATGAATGATGGAATTCTGATAAAACAGTTTCTGGAGTATCTGTTGATTATGAATTTAAGTCATTGATGCCATTCCCTCCCTTCTTACTACCAGGAACTTGGTTCCGACAGCTCTCCCTTGACATCTCGGGTGGGACTTCATCGGTTCTACGGGTGTTACTGGGAGAGGTCAAACCTATCTGGGCCAGTGCTCAAGGAGATCGCACTGGTTGGGTGTCGACAGAGTAGGAACCCCTATCGACAAGAATTTGTTGGTTGGTCGTGCTAACAAATGGTTCCCTTACCGGGACCTCATTGCAACTGAAGGGAGGATATGTTGTGGCACCCAATAAAAATGGAAATTGAATATTGGTTTGACCTAAAGCTGCAAGAGTTCGCTGAAATAGATAATCAAAATCTGAATTTGTCGACAACTAGGTGGCTGAATAGATATATCTACGACGGTCCCTATGAATGGTTATTTTGTGAATTTCTAGTTATACTGCATGAATCGCTAGCATGGTTCACTTATAAGAAGAATAACCATCAAGGAGGAAAGTCAACATCGTGGACCCCTAGACTAATCCAGGAGCTACAAGAAATTGATAACAAAGCATTGCGAGCTGTCGAAGTATGGCTGGATAGTATTTTGGAAGGATACATCATTGAGTTTGCAGTTGATACCAATAAGGCATACAACGAAGAAGAAAAAGAGTTATTCAATGGGCCACGAAGTAGGTTCTTGCTGTCTCTGCAATTATCTATTAATATGCTTATCTACGAGAAGGGTATTCTAAAAATGCACCTCGAGTAGTGAAACTTTGGTTTGCAGAGGTCATGGACAATGCGACGAATGGGGGGAGGAAAATTGCAAGATAAGGGGTAGATGGGTATGAGTTATAAGGAAATTGTTAGGGCCAACGAGGAAAAAAGTGGTTGTACGAGGGGAGGAGCAAGGTTTAAAAAAGAGAATAGGAAGAGGAAAGGGGAAGGTCCTTCTGTGATCGAGACACAAGACCGCGAAGAAAAAACACATGGGATGAAGTGACCCTATAGTGACAACGAGGATGACCAGACCCAAGCTACGCCCATGATAGCGAGAAGCTTGAACCCCAACAGTAACGTGTCCACACCTCCACGCACTACTCCACTAATAGGTAGAAAAGTGCATTCTATGTCACCCTTTCTGACGTGCTAGTAGCAGTCTAGCAGTAGAACACCGTTTGTAGGAAGAAGGCCTAGAATGGCGTGCGACAAGATGAAGTTACCAATATTCCATGGAAACGGGACTGATGACCTAGAACAGTATGGGTTCTTGTGTGAAGCAGTTTGGACTGCTAGACAGAGTGTGGATGATGATATTAAGAGAAGCCAATTGGTGACCACCCTCACAGGTTGTGCACTTGACTGGTACATGAGATTCATGTAGGTTCCTCAGGGAAGGACTATTCAAGGAATTTAAGAAACCCAAATCTGAGGCCCAATATATTACAGAAATCAAGGAGAGCAAGTAGTTTTTGAATGAAACTATTTGGGATTTTGATCAACGGTTTAACATGTTGATGGCTCAAGTCACCTTCAAAATGAGTGATGTTCAACATAAGGAGTGGTTCATTGCTGCACTGGTTCCACACATCAGACAATTGTTAATGCAACAAAAGCTCACGACGTAGAATGAGGCTCTAGAGATGCCGATGAAGTTAGAAGCTTCACCTATTGGGGAAATTGTAGTAGGCATGAGCCAGATTCAGGCACAGCTAGTAAATTTTACACTCCAGCTGCAGGATATTAAGAAGGAAAAAGAAGAGCATGATGACCTCTGGTGCATGCGGTGTCATACGGATGGACACACCAAGGACACCTGTCTAACTTTCTGAATTTATTTTCTCTCAGGAGTGCTGAACCCTTTGAGTTGTGCCGGTGTGCCATGGTGTCATGTATATTAAGTATACAGGAATCGACACGAAAACTGTAGCTACATGTAGAATATTGTTACGAAGGTAGAAAGTTTGTATTTCTCCTTTTGTCATTCCGTAGGGAACGAGGATAAAGAATTCCAAGCTTAGAACCTGCTTCAAGAGAGAACATATGATTCATATTTTGTGAAGGGCAAGGATCCCCGTGCGATCCAACAATCGTATCCGTAGATGGTACAAATGACAGTACAGTATACACCACCTCCACAAATACAGTTTATTCTATTGCAGTCGGAAACACAGTTCATGCCACAGTCACAGTTCATAGCACAACCACAGTTTGCATCACGACCACAATATAATCAAGTACCAATTGCTCAGACTCAACCATAGTATGTTCAAGTAGCACACTACGTTTAGCAGCAACTGAATCCTTTGCAACATCTAGGCCAACCACAATATCACCAAACCAAAGGATTTCGAGGAGGATTTAGGGGACGAGGAGGAGGCTTCGGACGAGGTCGAGAATCCATCCAGTGTTACACTTGCTGGGTATTTGGACACTATCAAAGGGAGTTTCCCCATGCGTAGTGTACATATTTCGCAACAAGTGAGCATAATGTCGAAAATTTCCCTCAATTGATTGTGAAGTGGCAGGACAAAAACATCCCTCGGTTGCAGAACCAGTTCCAAAACCAAAACCAAGTGAAGACCCATTAGTTGTTGTAGAATCAGCCTCAGATCCCACTGCAGAATCAGAATCAACCAATGAACCTGCCCTTGATTCAGAGTCCACCCCTAAACCAAGCTCAGAACCCGAATCAAGGACCAACGGTTGCGACAATTCTAGCAGAACCCAGAACCCAAGCTATCAACATTGCTGTTGTCACTTGTGCAGGTGCGGCAACCAGAGAAGATAGACCCCATCAATAAGTTCGGGTTGCAGGGAAGAAAAAGGTAGCATTTGATATTGTGATAAAGAAGGATACGTTCTTTCAAGCCAAGCATGCAATCCTGAGTAATCTGGGTAAGTTTCCTGTTATTGAAAAGCCATCTAATTTTGATCCTTCTGTAGACGCAAAACCATCATTACAACATGGTACCTTGCAATATCTCTTTGAGAGTTGTTTGTCATTAGATGGAGATCCTGAGGCTCTCAATGAGATTGAGAAGTTGTTGTGCCAATGAATCAGACACTGAAGGATTCCATAGTAAATTCCCTACAGAAGAGAAAGACAGGTAAAGAGATGAGAACGAACATGCATATAGGGGACTATGAAGTCGATTCTGTTATTCTAGATCTAGGGTCGGATGTGAATATTTTGACCAAGCAGACTTGGTAGTTGATGGGAAAGCCAACATTGGGGTGGTCCCTTATGCAATTGCAACTAGAAAATCAGGCCAAGGTTTAGCCTATTGGCCATGTCTCGAACCTATTCATCGATATCGAAGGTATGAAGACATATGTTGATTTCAATGTCATTGAAGTAGTTGATGGTGGAGGCTCTTATCCTGTGTTGATAGGGATTGGATGGGCCAATGATAGCATGGAAGTTACTAATTTCAAGAAGTGGGTTATGACATTTGAAAACCAAGATATCAAAGTAATTTCTCACATGGACCCTAAGGAAGGACGCCAGTATATTGAACCTATCATGGATGAGGTTGGTAGAGGTTGGGATCATGCCTACAGTATCTACGAGGGCTATATCCACTCTACTGTCAATGGAGAACTCAGATGGTGCAACGCTAGTTCCATGTCCTCTGATTCTGATGATGCTTTAGAAAATTGGCAAAATTGGCTTCATGAGGTGTCTTTTAGAAAGTGTGGACTAATCATGCAATCTCTATGTCATGTTACGAATGAGATCGTTGAGCTGTCGATCTATGAGGGGCTACCAGAGTTTTCCAAATTCCTTCAATAATTTGAAGAGAAGTGTTTTAACCACAAAGGATGTTGGCACTAGAGGAAGCATTGAAGGCTACCCCAGCACGCTGGTGGGTGACTCACAAATAGGAAATCCATGAATGGGTAGAGTGTTGATGATTGATGATGGTGAGCTTCAGTGATTCAGAGACCTATCCTACTGGGAGATATGATGGGAAAAATAACCCCATCGATCATTTAATGGAATGTTAGGATTTGTAGGAATTGCGAACCAAGGATGAGTGGGTCCATGCTTTTGTTCATACTTTGGATGAAATGTCTAGATCCTCGTATCTAGTAGGAGAGCTACACAGAATCATAACTACCTAGGAGGAGCTGTAGGTTTTCTTTGCGCAGAATTTTAGTTTCCAGGATGCTAACCCTAAGGTCCATAATGCACTCCAACTCATCCGCGACGTAGTATTGAACATTGTGCCACCCACATACCCTGCAGATCGACATGCATAGTGCCATATGCAATCCCTAATGGCGTGCTACAATATATCTAGTGAACCTGAAGATGATGATGACATGAGGAATGCCAATATTCTGGAATTAGAAGGAAGTCACAATGTTGCAGCACCGGACATACCAATCGACCCCATGAGTCAACCACTGAAGATCCAAAAAGTTAACATTGGGAAAGAAGAAAACCCGAAGTTTGCTAAAATTGGGGACTATTGGGATGATAAGACAATGGAACAGATCGTAGATCTGCTGCATGAGTTCTAGGATCTATTTTTGACACGGTTTTGGGAAATGAAAGGGATATTAGGGGATCTAGGGGAGATGAAATTACCATTGAAACCAGACGCGAAACCTGTGCGACAAAGGTTGTATCGACTGAACCCACGATACAAAGAATGCGTCAAAGCTAAGCTTGACTAAATGTTAGATTCTAGAATCATTGAGCCCATTGAAGAGTCGGAATGGATAAGCCCTATGGTGGTTCAGGACAAAAAGACTGGAGAATTTCGCATTTGTGTCGACCTGAGGAAGCTAAATGATGCCTTCCTGCATGATATGTTTCCCACTCCCTTTAGAAATGAGGTCCTTCAAGGGGTAGGAGATCAGGAGATGTACTCATTCACAGATGGCTTTTCAGGGTATCAACAGATTCAAATCACAAAGGAATATCGGCATAAGACCACATTCATCACTGAATGGGGTTGTTTTCAATATACAGTCATGCCTTTTGGATTGAAGAATGCACCAGCAATATTTTCTCGGGTGGTTGTCGCTGCATTCAAAGACTTCATTTATAAGTTCCTACAGGTATACATGGATGATTGGACAATTTATGGTTTGGTTAGGGGTCACCTAGAAAACCTGCGATTGATGCTGGAAAGGTGTCGACAACATCAAATTGCATTGAGTTCAAAGAAGTGCATTTTTTGCGCACCATTTGGAATATTGTTAGGCCACATTGTGTGCAAGCAATGGTTGTTGGTCGACCCTGTGAAGATTGCACTTATCCTTAGTCTGCCACCAATGATTAATGTGAAGATGCTTTGGGTGATGCTAGGACACATGGGGTACTATCGCAAGTTCATCAAAGGATACACTGCGATTATGGACCCTATGGAGATGTTGCTAAAGAAGGAATCACGAGTGTTAGGGGAGTTTTAACACACTGAAGGCCAAGATGGCGTCGGCGCCCATCCTGGTATTCCCCGATTTGAACAAGGAGTTCCATGTCCATGTCGATGCCTCTTCTATTACGTTAGGTGTAGTAACTGTGCAACCAGGCGAGGGAAACTTGGATCATCCAATCACATTTCCAAGTAGGAAGCTGTCTTTTGCAGAAATAAATTATACCACCACTGAGAGAGAGGGATTGGAAATGGTTTATGCGCTGTAAAATTTTAGGCACTATCTATTGGGAAGTCATTTCAAAATGTTCACATACCATTCTACTTTGCAATACCTGGTCAATAAGCCTATGTTGGGGGGAAATATCTGTTGATGGATGCTACTTTTTCAAGAATTTGACTTTGAGATAATTGTGAAGCCAGGACGGTTGAATGTTGGCCCCAACTATCTGTCTCACATTGAGATAGGAGAAGAGCCTACCAATATTGATGATGAATTTCCTGATGCACAGTTGTTCTGGGTAGAAATCATAGATGACCATTATGTTCCAATCATTTAGTTCTTGGAAACTGGAGTTTCTCCAGAGGACATGTCGACCAATTAGAAGAAGAAGTTGCTAGTGAAAGCTTCAGATTTCTAGCTAGATGCAGGGAAATTATACAAACTTGGACCAGATGAAATATTGCAATGGTGCATCTTACCACATGAGAAATGACCTATTCTAGAAGAAGCACATGCAGGAATTGCGGGAGGCCACTATGGAGGCAGGGATACTACGCATAAGGTGCTACGTGCTGGGCTATGCTGGCCTACCTTACATAATGATGTGAAATATTATGCACGAAGCTACAATGTATGTCAGCACGTCGACAAACCATCACGATGGGATGAGATGTCGCTTGTGCCACAGGTAACTCTAAAACCTTTGATAAATGGGCCGTGGACTTTGAGGGTCCAATTACTCCACCAGGAAAGATGACTGGTGTGCTGTACATCATTACAACAACCAATTCTCTGACAATGTGGGCAGAGGCCACGCCAGTCATGGATTGCACTACAATGACAACAACCAAGTTCATATTCGAGAATATTGTGACAAGGTTTGGATGTCCCAAGATATTGATGAGTGACCAGGGAAGTCACTTTATCAATTGAACCATGAGAGCACTAACCGAGGAGTTGTAGGTGCAGCATCAGAAAATCGCACCCTACCATCTGCAGGAAAATGGAACTATCAAGGCCTTCAACAGAATATTGGAAACCGCTTACAAAGGTATGCAATACTAATCGCGATGATTGGGATTTTCAAATTTCAGTGATACTATGGGAATATTGCATCACTTGTAAAAGGTTGACGGTACAAACACCGTTCAAATTGGCATATGGGAAAGAGGCAGTCATGCCTACGGAATACATTGTTCCTAGTCTACGGATTGTTGCTGCGACAGGCATGGATGATGCAGAAGCATTAGAGGAGCGCATCACACAGTTGGTCCAGCTAGAAGAGGACCACTTTGTCACAGGCTTCCACCAGCATGTTGAGAAGGATCGACAGAAGGCATGGAATGATCACCACATTAAGAACAAGCAATTGACACAGGGATATTTGGTATTGTTATATGACAGTAAGTTCATGAAGCATCCAGGTAAGTTACAGATGCACTGGTTAGGTCCATATCTTGTTCATTCAATTACTTATGGGGGTGCAGTTCAATTACAAAAATTAGATGGTGCGGTTCTACCAAAACTTGTGAATGGAAGCTGCTTGAATCCCTATAGAACAAGACCTGAGCCATGCAATGGTTGAGACACTACACAAGTAAAAAAAAAAAAATAGGGTAGATTGCAGTGAGGAGAGAACAGAGGAAGAAGCTACGCAAGGATAGCACTCAGTAGTGTTGAGAGGGAGACCATCGACGACAACCGTAATACTATGAGGTGGTCAAATCAATAATAAATACAAATAGTTAATACATTTAGCTGGCAGCGCTTGATGAAGCGACGTGCATTTATGACTGATCTGACCATTAGGAGGATGGGATTGTCTATGGATTTGGGGTTATTAATACTAGATTTGGTCATGATGAACATGGTAGATTTGGAAATTGTTATAACTAGATATTGTTCTTAGTTTACCCGTTCTTTTTTTCCTAATTTTCAACTGTTGGTTTAAAATGATTTTACATTTTATGTTGATTTTAAGAATTTTGGACAATCAATAATTTTGGTTGGATTTAATGCTTTTAATGGTTGAATTATTTCATTATTTTAGTTTTGAGGTTCGTCTTTTGGGCTTATTAGTTAATATGCACATCTTTAAGCTTTCAAAAACTTATAATAAAATTGTATTCCAAGTTTTTATTTATAATCTAATTCTCATTTTTGAGTCCTTTGTCAAATATTTTCATGAGGAGATTCCTGTTGCAGCTCTGTTTTTCCTGTTTTTGTCATTGTCATTGGGAGCAGATTACGAGGAGATGGAAATGAATCCAGGAAAAAAAAAAGAGGTTTTTGTCCAAAACATACTAGTTCACAAAAACCTCTCTTCGTTTGGCAACAACCATTATCATTTGAGATATTCAAATTCATCTTTGTGGCCTATTTTCAGGGTTTGAATTATTTAATAATTTCCTGTTTTAATCACAAATTTTCAGCACGTATTCCGATCAATTGAAGAGGAATTTTGAAAAAAAAAAAGAGGTTTTTGTTCATAACATACTCATTTTAAAAAACCTCTCATTTTTTGTACAGGTGTCTTGGATCGAGAGATATGAAGGCGTCTTTGAGACCCAAATGTCTAGAAATTCACCAAATTTCCCCAAATCCGATTTGCTATTTTTGGGTTGATTATCTTTAACTATTTTGAGTATCATGTAAATAATTGATGTAACTATTTCAAATTTCGACCTAGAAGGTATTTATGGAACTGATTTACTTTTGTAATGATAAAAGGAAGACAAACATACAGTTTTGGGGTGAGATTTTTCACTCAAGGAGAGGCTTTTGGAGCTTTGATTTTTCAAGCTAGCACTTATAACTCTTATGTAACTGGATGACTGTTATTGATTATATATAAACTGATAAGCCCTTTTACCTATCATGCTTTTTCATTTCTGATCTGGTTGATTGCTCAGTCTATAATTTAATTTCTTGTTTAAAGGTTTATTCATGTAAATGCTTGTAGCTTGTGGGTGGAATTAGTATTTCATGTGTAATGTTTATGGCTTATTGGGATGTGTTTGATCCCCAGTTTATCCAACTTGCATGATTGAGTTCTGTATTAGCTTGTTGTTGTTTATTTCCTCCTTGATTGATGAAGTTTTCAACCAAAACCATAAACCAAAACCCTAAAAACATGTTTAACTTAATTTTATTTTATGAGATTGTGATGGCGTGTTGTTTAGTAGTCTGAGAACAATTTATGGCACTAACAAAAATGATGAGTTGAATTGGGCAAGTGGTTATAAGAATGCGCAGGATGTGGGTGTAAGGTATTGTTCAGTTGAGTTGAGTGAAGGGTTGAGCTCAGTGCAGGGGTAGAATTGAGTGTGATAGGAAGGAGTGAAATTTTAGTTGCATTGTGAGGATTGTAGAGAGCGACATTCTGTGCACTCCTGACATAGTTGAGATTTCAAGCGAGAAGAAATCCCCCATATGACCCATGTGAATTGAAGAAGAAGTCATAAGCACACCAATTGGGTCCTCTTCGATCCCTAGAGAGAAGCAAAAGGCCTAGAATCCCAGTTCTACACCGCCACGGAAGAGATACACATGCACGACTGCTAGGGCACATAGGGAAGACAAAACATAGACCAAACCATAAATCTTAGGAGATGTCAAGGCTGTGGCACCCAGGGACATTTCTAGCAATGATATCCTTGGATATGTTTATCCAATGTGGCCAGGGGAGAAGCGGAGGAAGCTAACCAAGAATTAGAGGTATCCATCGAAGTTTCCATCGCTACCAGAAGGGATGACTTTCCTGGTGGACATCATAATTGCCTTGGTTAAGATGAAGTATGAATACCATGATTTGATGCTACTAAAGGACGTAGTGGAGGAGCCTTACTAGTCTCTGCCTACGGTACCTGGTGCGTCTATTCTACGGATTCCTCACCCATGGGTGCAGGGCTTGGATAGGTTTGGGTTGTTGGGGCTCATTAACATGCCTCATTTTGGGAGATTGAATGTAGAAAATGCATGCATCAAATAGATGTTGGTGTGCTTATAATGGTGCGACGCTCTGGTTGGACGACTCTATTCTAGTCACGGTTGACCTAATTTTCGACATTACAGGGTTACCAAAGGCTGGTGAAGATCCAGTGTGGTATTTCAGAGGGTGGGATAATGACAAAAATATTTCTCAATAGTTGAAGGAGAGAGTTGGATTGCGGCGTGATGGCCGTGTCGATCGCACCGACAGTATTTCTAAGCGATCAGTGCATATTGGGGCACACATTTTAGCCAACAAGATTGTCTAGAAGAATCATCATGTCTAATGAAATTCGAGTGTGGTTGCATGTGTGCAAAATTGCAATGAAGGGGTGCAAATGGCCTCGTCCCTGTTTCTGTTAAACCAGTTGTTAGAAGATGTTGTTTCCACTCAGGCTGGGGAACACAGTTTTTCCTACAGTTGGTTTTTAATTCTCATTGCCTTAGCCACATGAATGGATCTGGAGGAATACCATCCAATGTCAGTCGCTGTAGAGGTGCACGGTATCAGAACATATGGTGGGTCACAGAACCTAGTCAACAACACAACTATCCATTTTTGGGTCTATTGGGAAGTGCTACAGGCTGCGGCCATCAAGGTTCCTCGCTTATCAAATTACGACGCATCCAAATATTAGAGGATCATTTGGTTTACTATCAAGCCTCATTCCATTTATATCTAGGTGTGAACGGATCCCAACAAATAATGGCTGCCTATGGCCTACAAAATCACATATGTAGAATTGGAGGCCGTTGTTCAAGATTGGCTAGCTAACTGGCGCGAATCTGTGAGAGTAGAGGAGATCTCTACAGGACCACCAGTATATGCCCCTGATGAGTCAGTCCAAGCAGGGAAATATCTCCCTGACTCCGATGGAGAGTCATCGATGGATTCTGATCTAGAAGTTCAACGCATGTTGGAGGAGTTGCACACTAAAATACACATGGACTTCGAGTCTTCGACGCAGCCAGTAGTTCCCACTTGATGATGGAGAACCAAATGCAATGGCTCATCAAGGCTGTCACTGACACATCTGAGGCTAGGGCGTAAGATATGTGTGTGTCTAGTCAAGAAGGGTTCACCGCGGTAAGTGGTAAGCTAGATTCTATTTTTGCTATTGTTTCAAAAGCAACACCATAGAAGGCTGTGATGCAGGATTTCCCGATGATTAGGACTGATTCACGAGCTAGGAACATTCAAGTTCCCCCAACTACAATCTATGTGTGAAGTACAAAAGTGAACTCACTGCTGCATTCATTGCCGAGCATTGCTGTCAATATCAACAATTTACCTACCCATGTTTTAGGGCAGTTGCAGAAGGGTGTCATCTAGGAGCTTAGTGATGGGTACATGCAGTCGTAGGATGCCGCTAAGAAGCTACAGGAGGAAGCTAAAGAACCGTGGAAGATCAAAGAGAAGCTTGCAGAAGAAATGGCATAGGATATTTCCACAGTGAAGTAAACATAGGAGGATTTGTAGCGGAAAGCCATTGACAAAATCACTGAGTTAAAGAAGGAGAAATACTGCCTCATTGTCTTGAAAGCACAACTCTGTGCTAGTTGCGGTGAGGTTGAGCAAGCTGTTGATGAGGATTTTCAACACATCTATGAAAGCACGGTGGAACTCAATGCCGTCGCCAAATCCAAGTGACTTGGGGAGGTGATTTCCCAGCTCCAGTTAACTAACAATCTGCTGAATTGTCTTCTTTAACCCAACACACCACGTGAATAGATTGTTGAATGGAAGAATACTATATAGGAGTTCACAGCCTAGTTCGAAGCTATGGAGTAGGAGGTGAAGATGATCACTGACGAAATGACACAGTTTTGGCAATGTGTCATTCAAGATGACCAACAAGCAAGCGTGGGAAGCTGAAGCTCAGTTGACGATGCTGAAGATGTCACTGTTAATAATGCCTCTCATGGTTCATATTATGTGCTCTAAATAGTTGAAGGACCTACAACAATGAGCCTCCTGTGACCAAGACTGTCAGCGAAAGCGCAACACCCAGCTGGATGAATTCTAAGGCATTGGTGGGCAGTTGGCCGTGAAAGTAGTCATTGTACTGCAGGCGGTACAAGAAGGTAGGAAGATGGTGGATGGAAAGGCTGGGGAGGAGAACCCATTGAAGCAAGACCTGCTAAATTTTTGGGACATAGTTGAATGAGTTCAGCTCCAGGTTCAAGAGATCTTGCAGCACTTCTAGGACTTCAAGACCAAGACGACGAAGTACACCCTGTCTATCTGACGTGGCTCAAGGACGAGACATAAGACTATGTTGGGGGCCTGTCAGTAGGGGTATTAGGTAAGTGATTTTTTCAACACCATGGAGGTTGCACAATCTCACACGCCATTGCGAAGGACCTCAACAATGCGATAGGAAGAAGAATAACCGTTTTTTGAATTATTTATGCAATTTTGTACTGATTGACCACATTTTGTGGATATAGGTCACTAGTTTGTTAGAAGTTAGTTAGAAGTGGACCTTGGATGTAAAGGCGCAAGCCTATATATAGAGTTAGAGTTGCAATAGTAAAATACAACTTTGGGGATAACTCTTATTTTGGGTATTGAGATCTTTTAGCATCTACATCTATCGTGAGTATTTTTGTTGGCTCTGTTTGTGTCGATCGGTTTTTAGTCTCTTGCTATGGAGAAGTACTACATGATGTGAATCTATTGCACAGAAGTAATATGACATGACATATGTTTCCCTAAAGTGCTCTTGTTTCTTATTTATTTCCTGTCTTTATGCTTTGCAATGACAATGATGGATGTTTAATGTATCTGTTATATGAATGAATGTCACTGTTGTGATGAATGAAGTAATGCGATCTATTAGTGATATGCTGGTAGTTCCAATAGATCTGTGATGAATGAAGTGATTCTAATAAAACGGTCTCTGGAGTATCTATTGATTATGAAGTTAAGTTGTTGATTCCATGCCCTCCCTTCTTACTTCCAAAAACTTGGTTCCAATATCTCTCTGTCGACATCTTGAGTGAGACTTCATCCACTCTCCAGGTGTTTTTTGGTAGGGTCAAACATGTCTAGTCCGGTTCTCACGGAGATCGTGTTGGTTGGGCGTCGATAGAGTAAGAACCCCTATCAACGAGTCTTTTTTGGTGGGTCGTTCCAACATATGGAGAAATAGGACTTAAAAAAAAGACGCATGGAAATAGCTGAGGGTTCTATTGGTTTTCTAAACAATTTGACCGAAGAAGATGTCAGACAAGGAAATATCCAGATAGATTGTTGGTCATTACTTGGGTGAGGAAGGTGATGAACAAACACCATCATTTGAAGATGGTTGAGGTGAAGTGGAACTTCATGCACAACCAGGTGAATGGATTTGTTCAGCTTTTTAATCCTCTAGTCAAAAGAGGGCTCCCCTTCTTATGGGAGGAAAATGGCCCAATGTTATCCTAGAAAGAGTATTGAAAAAGGATGATTGATTTCATGCAAATTTTTTAGAAATAATAGATCAATGCTATGAGAAATTATGCTAATAAGAAGCATAGGAAATAGATATTTCTACTAAGAATTCTCACAAGCATACACAGGAAATATAGAGAGGAGAAAAGAGATTGAATCACTTGAATGAAGAGATGAATATTGGTGTGTGTCCTTCCATTGAATAATGATGAATAATAGTGTACATAAATAGTACATACCTCATATGAAAATTGAATTGTATGGAAACAACTCATAAAGCCAAAAAAGGTTGACTTACAAAAATATAGCAAACCCCCATAGGTGGCTAAAGCACTTCCCAAATCTATCAAGGACCTCATGAGTTGGAAAAATCATGAGTGATTTGTCAAGGATATGGAAAAAACATGCTAATCCTAGAAAATGGAGAAAAACTAATGGAGGATGGGTTGGAAACAAAAGCTACAAGTTTCCTAGTTGACTAGCTTTTATCTTATCCATAGAAAAGAAGGAAAAGCATAAAAAGAAGAATAAAGCAGAATATGTTGTAAAGTCCTGTATACTAATTCTAGATGGTCAAAAAATGGTCAAGATCAACCTAGAATTAGAAATAAATCATTCCTAGGATATAGATGGCATGTATTGACTTTAAGGTGCAAGTGGATTCCAACTAATTAAGCTAGTGGGTGAATAATTAATCAAATAATGATTAATTATTTTATCCTAATTTATGAGTGGGTTTAATATATTCCAACACCCCCCTATAAGTCTGACTTTATGATGGTATGACAAAAAATATGGATGCATATGGATGCATATAGGGCCCATCAACAAGGATATGGTCACCCTTTAACAATTATTATGTCCAGAAAAGTGAGGAAAGAGGCAAAAGAACATGGGGAAAATCCTCCCTCAAGATAAGAGAAGGCACAAAATTTGAAATATTTCTTCAACATATCTTCATATTCACTTTAATTATCTAACTGAACTACTTCTGGATGAAGTACTTGCTAAAGAAATCATGAACTCCATGATCATGCGCTGGAGTGTAGAACCTGTAAGAAGGAAGATGAGAGACTCCTTGTATCTCATCAACTGATGAAGTAGGAGAATTATATGAATTCTTCTTTCTGCTTTCAAAATTTTATCTGCAAACATAATATGAAATGGAAAAGAGATCTGTACATACTCCTTTCCAAAGAGTACAAAAATTAAGGCAATTTATTTCACACCCAATTCCCCGAATAGCTGCAAAATTGTGATGTGAATCACATGTCAATATTCCAATCTGATGTAGCACCTGTATAGATCTGATATGAGGCTGATGATACTATGATATATCAGAAATATTAGCATATGGAACAGCAAAGAAAAAGGCTTCAGTGGCTCCATGAGGATATAGGGCTAGACTAGGAAAATTATGAGCAACTAGGGAAAACTGATAGGTGTAAAAATCTGAATGATGGATGGGCATAATATCTGAACCATAAGTGTTTAGAACAGATCCAAACATGTTCAATATCAGTCCAAATACTACTAAGGACATGGATAACCAGCCACTGAAAGATAGGAAAGAATTAAAACTATGTAATATAAATATCACTGCATAAGAGACCAATGAGGAATCAACTAGTGAGCTTGGGATTTGTATAGTATTTGGATTATTTAGAGGTATGGTAGATTGTATGGATGGTGGTATTATATGTGTATCAACCTACAGATATGCTTCTAAATCAGAATCCAAAGGATCACATATAATCATATCAATAGACTCATGGGATTACACTGGTACTGAATCCTCTGTATGAAAGGAGGAAATAAGGAGATGTTCAAAATCTTCAAGAAGGCTCTGAGTATTGATGCCAAGAAAAAATGAGGATATGCTGAAGCACATGAGATCAAGTAAGGTAAGTGTTATGACACAAATAAGGCTTGATATCGATAAGAAAACATCTTGGAAGTCACTGGGTTGTGCACCATCAATGGGAGAGGTATGCACAAGGTGTGAAGAACCTGGCACATAGATCTCAAAATATAAGATAGGAGATTTAGAGAACAATGAATGGGTTATAGGATCATAATCAATATCAGAAGCATCTCCATATTTTACTTCTTATTCATCAATAGTATCACAAGAAGAAAAATCACCTTCAAGAGACACAGAAAAAGATGGCTCTTCAATATTTGCTTCTTCATTGAAGGAGGAAGCATTTGAATCAAGGAGGGCAGGAACAACATGAACTATATGAGAAAATTCTTCATCATGATCAAGTTCATCAGAGAATTTAGAGGCCAATAAATCTTGAGAGAGATAACAAGAGGAGATTCTAGGTTCGCTCCATGCTTCATCTTCTATTTCCTGCAAACCAAAAGCTTTGTCCAAAATTTTCCAAAGCTCAAATGGATACTCATCAGAATCTATGAGATTATATATATTTGGAGACATTCGCAAACACATAATTCCATAATCTCTATCACAATTATTAATCCAATCAATCTTCTCTTCATAATACTCAGGTTTGCTCAATGCACCAATGGAGACATCAAAGAGACATTGCCTCTTCAAGTATGCACTCATCTTTGGCTTCCAATCAGCATAGTTGAAAGGAGATAGTAGAGGAACTTTTGAATCCATATATAATTTGTTGATATTCTCTAGTAGATGCTATTTGCAACCTGCAAAACAAACTAGGAGAAAATCTTGTAAGCTAGATAAGCTCTTCCTCGGATAGGGATAGGAGACTGGAAGCGCTCCTTAACTTTGTAGAACTTGATCAACTTGCTGATCTATAGAAGATGGAAAGTTTGTGCTCCCTGTATCTCTTATACCATGTAGAAATAATAGATCAATTCTATGAGAAATGATTCTAAGAAGAAGTACAGGAAATAGATCTCGTTACTATGAATTCTCACAAGCATACACAGGAAAAATAGAGAGAAGAAAAGAGACTGAATCACATGAATGAAGAGATGAATATTGGTGTGTATCCTTCCATTGAATAATGATGAATAATATTGTACATAAATAGTACATCCATCATAGGAAAATCAAATTGTATGGAAACAACTCATAAAGCTCAAAAATTATGACTTACCAAAATATAGCAAACCCCCATAGGTGGTTAAAGCACTTCCCAAATCTATCAAGGACCTCACAAGTTGGAAAAAACATGAGTGAGTTGTCAAGGAGATGGAAAAAACATGATAATACTAGAAAATGGAGAAAAAATAATGGAGGATGGGTTGGAAACAAAAGCTACCAGTTTCCTAGTTGACTAGCTTTTATCTTATCTATAGAAAAGCAGGAAAAGTAGAAAAAGTAGAATAAAGCAGAATCTGCTGTAAAGTCCTATATACTGATTCTGGATGGTCAAAAGGTGGTCAAGATCAACCCATAATTAGAAATAAATCATTCCTAGGATATAGATGGCATGCATTGACTTTAAGGTGCAAGTGGATGCCAACTAATTAAGCTAATGGGTGAATAATTAACCAAATAATGATTAATTATTTTATCCTAAGTTATGAGCGGGTTTAATATATTCCAACAAAATCATAGGCAATTTGAAGACATGAACCAACAGTCACTCTTAGGTAAGACTGTAATCGTGCCAACTAATTAAGCTAGTGGGTGAATAATTAACCAAATAATGATTAATTATTTTATCCTAAGTTATGAGTGGGTTTAATATATTCCAACAAAATCATAGGCAATTTGAAGACATGAACCAACAGTCACTCTTAGGTAAGACTATAATCAATAAGTTTTTTGGTGAATTTGAGTTACTGTTTGATTTTAGAACTGGATGCGCAAAATTGTTGGCTCCTTCCTACCCAGAGAACATGGAACTCAGCAAATTAGAGAAAGAAATGATCAAGCTAGAAATGTTGATTGTTAACCAGTGGAAGGTGATTGAAAACTACAGTAAGGATAAATACAAGTTGCACCAATGATGATGCACCTAAGTCATGACTAAAACCAAAGATACATGTGTAGGATGATCAAGCGAGCCTGGACTTTGAAGACGTATCATTGCTCTAGGACCAGCCAGCATGCTGCCTCCATCACTTTCTGTTTTATGTAAATTGTGGAGAAAATGCCACGCTGCAGCTTGTTATAATTTTGTTGCTAATTTTGTAACTAATTTTGGCCCTGTTTAGAGGTTGGTCTCGGGAGCCCCAAAACACTATAAATATGCTCCCTGTAGAGGGAGAAAGGGTTGGTTGGAACCCATAAGATTGTTGTGTTTATGAAATATTGATTTTCTTTAATACAAGTTATAGAGACAAATGCTGGTTATTTGAATGCAAGAATTCCTGTGTATTTCTCAATTACGATCTGTAATTTTCTTTATTTACGTGCATATACTTCCTGTTATTTATTTCCATTATTTTTTCCTCATGTCTTTAACTTAGTGTATAATGGTTTAGAATTCATATTCTTAAGCTCTATCCATTGTTTTATACATTCACCTAATGTTTCTTCCAAATTTGGTGTAGAATTCATCCTTGCGGTGCTCTACATTGATGGACGGTCATCGTTCTTCATTTTCCACCAGACCTAAAACATATCGAATGTAATCAAAGTACTACCCTGCTCTTGCAAACATTTCCTGTGCAAACTGCTCTGTGTTTCTCGGTATTTGTGACTCCATATCCTAATGCATCTTTTCCTTGTTTCAACCACCAACATCTAAATTCCATTCTGTTGCAATATATATGGCCTTATTATGTATTTGTGAGAGATCCCTCTCAAGAATCGAAGAAGCCAACTCCCTTTCCTAAAGCGGTTCTTCTGTTACTTCAGGGTTCTCCTTTCTACAACATTTGGGTGAGATTCTGAGTTCTAACAGTAGGAATTGAGGTAATAACCATCCTCAAGGAGGTGTCCAAAAACCCAACCCTCTGAATAATAATAAATTTGACACCCCTGCATAAAATCCCTAGCATCCTGCTAGACCTGGGAAGAACCCATAGTTGTGGAATAACCATCCGTGTTCCATTTGTAACACTTATGAACATTACACACATAAGTGTCCTCATATAAGCCGCGTCCTCCATTTACTCCAAACTGATAACCAACGTGACCCCAATGGGGCTTCTCTAACTCATCCAGACCCAACACCACTAGGTCCTCCATCTATGGTGCTCCAAAACCCCCTACCACACCAAGGAATGGTTTCAACCCATCCCTTTCCCCCAAAAATTCCTGAAACCATTTATGTGGCTCAACCCATTGATCCTAGTTTCAATCACCTCATGACGTTATCTTCTGATGTCGACCTCCATACTTGACAAAACCAGTATGGTTCCACCACGAAAACTATTGTCCCATCTATAGCATCTACTTACACTACTCTTGATATTTCTTTTCATTTGCCGAGGCCCCCCACATATGGGAATTCCAAAGTCCTGTAGTTCCCTTTACGTCGCATCGTGAACAATGCCACTTCTAGAGCTGCGCTTAGCTACATTGTTATTGACGACTTGGCCAAGTCTCCAATGGTCATGTTCGCCCTAGAAGTTCTCAAAACTTTTCCTTCTCAACATAAAGCATTGTTATACTCATTAGGTTTCTTTGATCTCTCTGACTCTAGGTATATCACCTTCGAATTGGATTATGGAGAACACCATATTCCATCTTCTGTTTCCTTCCAAGTTGCGGTCACGATTCAAAATTTGTTTATTCATCGATACATCATTGATGAAGGGGAATCCACTTGTGTTATGTTGAAATTTGTTTGGAAGAAACTTAGATCCCCAACCCTTCAACCTTCTGCCACCTCTCTTCGTTACTATGATGGTCATGCTGCTCAACCCCAAGGAGTTCTCAAGAATGTCCTTGTTGAGTAGGAAGAAAAATAGTGTTGATTGACATTGAGATTTTCAATGCCCAAATCGATTATAGCCTCCTCCTAGGACGTAGTTATATGTATGCAATGCAAGTCGTTGCCTCTACCGTCATTCAAATCTAATTATTTCCCCATGTTGGGAATATCATGAGCATAGATCAACTGATGTACTATGATCCAAAGATACCATCCACACCAGAACACATCCTTCTGAATATTGACACTACTATCAACAACGTGTCCATACCTTCTCTGTCTGCTACTGGCATGGGCCTATTTTCCAATGCTCCTATGATGGACACCTTTTTGTCCTTACCACCGTCTCCTTCATTGATGGATATATCAAAAATTTTCACTATCACATCTGGTAGCGTTTCTACCTCCTCACAACCTTGGTCGCAACCTCAACCACAAAAATCGGGGAATTATTGGGGTTCATTCCTTTTTCACACAATTCCCTTCTATTTTTCTACCATCTGGCATCGTGAGTAATCACATCATGGCTACTCTCAACCTACCTGGTTTCACTTTGGGTTTTCCACTCTGGTACCTAGACCTACCAACCCCTCCCCAGAATCCCCAGATCATGTTGAATCTCATCCAACCCATTGAGACGATGTCACACCCACCTCTAGGTACAAAAATGACTACTTGTGTCTCCACTTCTACCCCCCCCCTCCCAAGAAGACTAGGGGGAAGACTCCCAAAGCACCGATAGAATCGTGTCCTCCTCCTACATGTGCTTTATGTGATGTTCAAGTCCATGTCACACACAATTTTCCCTATTTTCCTCCCCTTCGCAACCACATGTGCACTATAATCGAGACTAATGACACTCTAGTTGTCCGTGTGCCAGCATTAGCTGTAGTTAAGAACAAATCATTGTGAACCAACCACCTGTTAGCACTATTTTTATTCTTATAGGAATTGGCACTATGACTGCATATATTTCCAAGTTCCATTGGTAATTTGATAGTTTCAAGTTTTCGTTCATTTGATAAATCATGAAAACGTTTTTCAGGTTGGAAAGAAGAAAGAAGTTTAAGAATGCTTTGGGAAAAAGAAAGATTTTTTTATGGTTGGCGATCTAAAAAATGGGTTATTTTATTAAATTTATGGGCCAATGATTTATTTTTGAAAAGTATATAAAGTGGCCTTGAATTTATTTTTTATAAAAAAAGGTATATTGGGCCAAGACCAAGATAAACACCCAGAGCAATTTTGAAAGCCAACTATACACCTGCCACATCAACACACAAGCCAAGTCAGCAAATCGACACCCACCATCAAAGTCCAAGCGTCAAGCACACAAGAGATTATATTGCTTTGTTCCTTGGTATACATAGAAATTGCCAGGGCATAAAAACCATAAAGATGCACATTTTCCTTTAACATGTGGGATAATAATCTATTGCAAAAGCATATAAAATGGAGATCATGTTCAGGCATGGGAAAAAGTGACATGAGGTGCATGATTGAAGCCAACCATTTCTTTGCATAGCTGTCGGATAAAAAATATTCACTAATATGATATTTCATTAACCAAGATTACTTATTGTGGTGTTAATAAGGTTGTAATGAAGCAATTGGTTAAATTATATCAAGAGTTTCATTTGAGAAAAACACTACCTACTAAAACATAATTGTTGCAAGGGATTGATGGCTCAAGTTAAGAGGGATAATTCTTCCTTTTCACGTAGTATTGTACATGGCGTTGTTGGTGAAGGGATTGCGATAGATGAATAAAAAGAGCGACGAGAAAAGTAATTTGTTCAACAGTAGATGCATGAAGAGGCCGATTCCATTCGGTTTTGAACTTCATGAAATTCCGGCACCAATACTTGTTAAGTTTTTAACTACACTTTGTGTTCCATATGTCTATGCTCATGAGTTTTGGTAGGAGATTAAACCAGGACGATTCTTTTCATTGCAGAGACTCATAATTTTCATTGTGCAGTTTCTCTTTTCTCAGGTGTAGGGACTGGTGCAAGAGGGCGCATTCGAGATACCCATGCAACAGGGATAGGATCTACTATGGTTTCTAGAACCACTGGTTATTACGTTGGAAATCTACAGATTGAAGGCTCCTTTGCTCCTTGGGAGGACTCTTCATTTTCATATCCATTGAATTTGGAATATCCCTTGCAGATCCTAATTGATGCAAGCAATAGTGCACCTGATTATGACAACTCAAGCCATTTCACGTAGGAATCCCACAAAAAAATAAAAATATGAATGAGTCTAATGATAAAGAAATTAGATCCATGCATCTGATGCGGGGATAACATGTAAGAAAATATTGTTGTTAATGATTGGAAGAAGAGGAAATAAGGCAAAAGGAACTTGCTATGGAATTCGACATTGAGAGGCCTTGTTCCTCTCTTGCATCTAGTCTGGAGAGTGGCTCATTAACATTGCACTGCATTGTTATGATTTGAGAAATTTTCCTCAATATGAGGCAAGGCATATATTGGAGAGGATTTAAATTAAGCTGTAGAGAAGAAAACCCAGAAAATTTATGTCCGCTCTCTAGTTGTTGGAAAGAAAACTATTTTCTTTGGTGTTCCATAATGCCTTCACTACAATTTGTAGTATATGACAGGTTTATCAATTTGAATCAATGATTCATATTAGTAGCCAAAACAACAAACTACTCATATTAATGATTGGAAGAAGAGGCAATAAGGAAAAAGGAACTTGCTATGGAATTCAACATTGAGAGGCCTCGTTCCTCTCTTGCATCTAGTCTGGAGAGTGGCTCATTAACATTGCACTACATTGTTATGATTTGAGAAATTTTCCTCAATATGAGGCAAGGCCTATATTGGAGAGGATTTACATTAAGCTGTAGAGAAGAAAACCCAGAAAATTTATGTCCGCTCTCTAGTTGTTGGAAAGAAAACTATTTTCTTTGGTGTTCTAGAATTCCTTCACTACAATTTGTAGTATATGATAGGTTTATCAATTTGAATCAACGATTCATATCAGTAGCCAAAACAACAAACTACTCATATTCATTTCGCATCGTCAACTTGCACGGGAAAGCAAA
Source organism: Pseudotsuga menziesii (assembly GCA_001517045.1). Taxonomy (NCBI): domain Eukaryota; kingdom Viridiplantae; phylum Streptophyta; class Pinopsida; order Pinales; family Pinaceae; genus Pseudotsuga; species Pseudotsuga menziesii. The sequence goes on from LPNX010281425.1 coordinate 535,361, forward strand.
TCTTTTGGATCTACGAAATTGGGTATGCTCGGCATTGTTAAACAATGAATATTTGAGCGGGTCTTGAATCAATGGTCCCAATTAATATCACAATTGAACCTAGCAAGGAGTAAGTCATGATGGAGATTTACGAAATCAGGTAGGAGTTTTATTTTCCGGTGGCTCATATTAAACTCTAATATTGATCAATGGTTTTTGCAAATTTCGCCGGGTGAATGTGAGGTGGGTTTAACGATAGATAAGGTCAGCGAAATTGGATTTTGTTGATTGCAAAGTGGTAAAAAATACAACCTTTGAAGGAGCGAAAACCGCTACTGCAGCTGGAAAATGAACTTTGGTGATGATTGTTTCTATTAGCATCTATATTGGAGGATTTGTGAAGCAGAGTATGTTGATAACACACCAATTCCTTCAAATGGTTTATATGCTACATTGCAAAAGATGTGCTTGTTGGTAATGATATTGGAGCTGTTATATATGATGAGGAGTTTTTTGCATCATAATTTGTGACTTGTATGGGTCAGGTCATTGGTAATGTGGTTGCAAAACATAAAGCAGTAAAATTAAATCAGAGCCATGATTTTAGAATTGCTATTTTATATTCACCCTGCAAATACTTAATAAACTATGGATTGTAACAAAGGATGACATGTTCTCTTTTCCCATACCCATGGAGTACCTCAATTGATGATATTACAAGTTGTCTGAAATTTTTTTTGGATTCAATGTTATTTGGAATATCATGCCAAAATGTAAGCCTAATTACATTATTAATTTTCTACTGAAAATAAGTGCAAAGGTTTGATGAGAAAAATTTATTAACATGTCAACAAGCAGAGGAAGAAGCTTTATTCTATGAAAATTATTGTTTTAGTCATTAACGTTAGAGACCCGTTTCCACCAAATGAAGAATAATTTTAAAAATCTAAGAGGCAATTTTCTTCAAAATAGGTCAATATTCAAAAAACTCCTTCGGTTTATACACATGTATCACATTTTGGGAGAATTAAAGTTATCTTTGTAGGGTAATTTTCCATAATTTCCAAATTCCTATTTGAGTCATCAACTTCAAAATAAGATTCCGAGGAGTTGGAGGGAAATATAGAAAAATGAAGACATGAGTTTTGTTGGGGACCAATGGAATTACAAAAACCTCTCTCATATTTCACACAACTATCACCATTTGAGATATGCAGGTGGGGACTTGAAGTCTATTTTTCAGCATTCTGCTTCGTGAAAGGAAGGAAATCAGTTGTAACTATTTCTATTTTGAGAATTTAGTTAGATTTAGAATTTAAGACTAGGAAGAGGTTGTTTTACTATATATTCAGATGTATTTGATAAATCTAGGGTTGGATTTTCAAGAGCAGAGAGGCTCTTCATTGTAATAGGTTTCAGTTTCCCAGAGATGAATAAAATTGCAGAGCAGGAATGTTGAACTTTTCAATGGCAGAGATTCTTATGCCATATGTTTCTTCAGTAAGTGATCTTCTTGTCTAATTGTTTTTCCAATCTATCACTCCATTTTGTATTTATCTTCATGTTTTAGAAGTAGTTTTATGGACTAGAATTCATCTTGGATGCTCTAGGTCCATTGTTTCAAACATTTTTAAACAAATTTTTGCTAAAGTTTTACAGAACTCGCCCTAGTTAGGTTCTCTTTTTTTATGGATTGCCTTTCTTGTCTTCTAATCAACCTGCAAATGCCTCATGAATGAGGAAATGGTGTCTACCTTTCCTTTGTCCATCAACCTTTCAAAACCCTACTTCTTGCAATCTAACTCAGATCTGATTATTGACTCTACTGCTCAATGGTTTCCTCCATGATTGTCTTACCAAATATTTAAAAACAAAATTGTCCTATAAGAAATATGAGCTTCTCAATTTTATTGTTTGAATATCCCAAGTAAGAAGGATTTCTAAATAGTGATAGATCCCTCTCTGATTGTATTAGGTCAGAAATATAGTCTAAAGTGCTTTGGTGGTTACCTCGGGATATACATTTCATAGTATGAGTACATTCTAAGTGATAACATATTGGTTTCATTTCCGGTATGGAAATTGAACCCAAGAGATAGATCAATTACACTCACAAAATTGCTAATCAAACATGCAAAATTAACACAAAAGGAGACTGAAATTGGAGCATAAATTAATCCTGTATTGAATAAGTGTACATTAGCCAACCATATGAAGTAATAGGCTACTAAAATATATAATTACATTAGATATTCGAAAGCACTAGGTTGTTATTCGAATTGGTCAAAAAGCAGGCTTACTAAAACAAGTCAAATCCCCTATAGGTGCAAAAAGGACTTTCCAAATCCATGAAGATCCTTGCGAATTAGATAAAGCAAGTGGGAAATATAATATTTGGTGGAAATACAACTCATTCATGCTTTTGTATGGATAAAATGAAGGAGGATGACGTGGTCAAAAAACTAGGCAAGTTCCCCTAGACTAGATTTTCCTTTATGCCTTAAATCAGATGTAAAGCAAGGCAGCTTTCTTAAAAAAAAGATATGCGCTTTAAGGAATCAAGAATATAGAAGACATGATAAATATGTTTCCAAGATGATTCCAAAGTGCTCCATGACCCATTTTAGCAAGTATTGACTTCTAGGAACATGTAGGAGTCAACTAGCATAGAGAGGGAATCTAGGATTCTCGGAATAAGACAAAAATGATTTAATTAATGTCAAATATGGGTAACTATGGGTTGATTATTCTAAAACCCCCCCTTAAGCCTGGCTTTATGAGTAAATATCATAAAATTATAAGGCCTAGAAACAAGGCTTAGTCACCCTTTTACATATGCATGTCCATACAACCAAGGAAACAGGCAAAAACCTAGTGGGAAAATCCTCCCTTAAACATGGACATGAAAACAAAATTTTAGAAATATTATCATCAATAATTATTCACCACATGATCAGAAATCCCCAATAGTGATTTGAGATTACTGAAGGTCTTCTCACATAATACTTTGGTGAATATGTCTGCTACTTGTTTTGAAGATGCGCAGTAGAGTAGAGCAATGGTACCATCATGCACAAGCTCCCTGATATAGTGCATATGGATCTCAATATGTTTGGTTATTTTTCTTTGAACTGGGTCAATGGATATTCAAATGGTGCTTTGATTGTCACAATATATGACTGTTGAAAACTATGATTCAAAACCACATTCTCCAAGTATCCCCTGCAACCATAAACATTGAGTAGCTACATTTACAATTCCTCTATACTCTGCCTTTGTAGATGAGTGCTATGGCACTCTGCTTCTTACTTGACCAGCAGATTGGTCCTTCTGCAAGCATGAAAAAATATCATGAGGTATAATTTCGATATGTGTTGTCACCTGCCCAATCACTGTCAGTAAATCCAACTAGCTCTAAGTCATATTTTTCTTTGTAGAAAATCCCATGAGTCGTTGTTCCCTGAACAAAGTTTAGGATCCTCTTGGCTGCTCTCCAATGGATCTCATGAGGCCTATCCATGTATATTGAAGCCACACTAACTGCATAATATAATTCAGGTCAAGTATGTGTAAGATAAATAAAACACCCAATCAACTGCCTATACAGTGTATTATTTACCATAGGAGAAGAACCTGCTTCTTCAAGCTTAAGTCCTGAAAGGAATGGAGTCTTGCTTGGCTTGTAATATTTCATTATGAACTTGATGAGAAAATATGAAGCATACTTTTACTGATGAACCTTGATTCCATGTTGGGATTGAGCAATTTTGAGACACAAGAATTGGCTTAACAATCCCAAATATTTCATAGAAAAGGCATGGTTCATTGCATCCTTCAAGGAGGCAATCTCTTTCTTTGAACTTCCTGTAATCAGAAGGTCATCCACATAGAGAACAATAATCATTAAAGAACCATGAATCATATTCAAATATACATTAAGATCAGAATTGCATTGAACAAAACTCAGTGATAGCAGAAAGCCATCAATCTTGGCATACCAAGCCCTGGGGGCTTGCTTGAGCCCATACAGTGATTTCTTCAACCTGCACACTAAATATGGATTAGATACAAAACCTTTTGGTTGCTGCATGTAAATATCTTCAGTCATATATCCAATTAGAAAGGAACACTTTACATCCATGTGATGTACCTCCCACTGCTTTGAAGCTACAATGGCTAGGGCAATCCTTATGGAGTCCATCTTTGCCACTGGTGCAAAGATATCATTGTAGTCAATACCATGTACTTGAGAGTAGCCCTTGGCTACCAATATTGCCTTATATTTCAAAGGTGAAACATTAGCAGCAAACTTAGTTTTGAATACCCACTTACACTTCACTAGCTTCCTCCCTGGGGGAAGATCAACTAGTTCCCATGTGTTGTTCTTCTGGAGCGAGCTGAATTCTTATTTCATGGATATTTGTCATCTTGGATCATGTGCTGCATATTAATATGTATTTGGATCATAATATATCATCAAATAACACTTCTTAGCAAAGAGAGGATCTTTCACACAAAGGGCACTCTCAAATTGAGATATAGTCCTCCTAGTGTCATTAGGATTTCTATCTAGTTCCCCAGCTGCATGAATGGTCCTTGCTGCACAAGTTGGTCTTGTAGGGATGTTAGGATATGAAATTAATTCATCCTTATCAGACATATCAGAATCAGCAAACTCATTAGTCTCTTCACCTACAATCAATGGCTGTGGTGGTGAAGAGGACTCTCCAACTTCAACTGCTGCTAAAGTCTCTTCTTCAAACTGAACATTTCTTTCAATGAAATATTTGTTTGTGCTCAAGTTGATAATATTGTACCCTTTTGAATCTTTAGAATACCCAAGAAATAGGGAATCTTGGATTTGGGGTTGCAAATCCTTCCTCTTTTCAGTTGGAATTCTATCCCAAGCCTTTGAGCCAAAAATCCTGAAATAGGTCACATCTAGTGTGTGCCCACTCCAATATTCGAAAGGAGTCATACCATGAAGCTGATTATGTGGCACCATATTCTGGATATAGGATGCATAGTTTATAGCTTCATCCCAAATCTTTGGTGGCAAATTTTTAGCCTCCATCATACAAGTTGCCATCTCCTTCAGTGATATGTTCTTCCTCTTAGCAACACCATTTTGCTGTGGTGTGTAAGGGATATAATGTTTCATATGGATACCTGCATATTTGCAATACTATATGAACTCATACTTGACATACTCACCACCATTGTCAGATCTGAGGATCTTGAGTTTCCTCCCAAATTGGTTTTCAACCAAGGCTCTAAAGACTTTGAAGAGGTCAAAAACTTCAGACTTATGGTTTAGGAAGTGAACCCAACAATACCTCGAAAAGTCATCTATGAAGGTGAGTGCATATTTTGCTTGACTCATGGACATGTGAGGGAATGGACTAGAAATGTCACTGTGGATCAACTCAAGAGGTGCAGAGGTTCTCTCATGACTAGCTCTCTCATAATTGTGCTCTAGGTGTTTTCCTAGGATACAACCTTAACAGACTCCCTTAGAAAACTTGATCTTTGGTAACCCTATGACCATGTATTTTTCACTCAAATAATAAAGATACTTGTAGTTAAGATGGCCAAATATTTCATGCCAAATCTTGCTTTCTTCATTAGCATGAGTAAGAAGAGCAGAGGGGTTTGAGTATGGAAGAAAATGGGGAAACTTGTATACCTTTGAAGTGTGATCAACAACACCTTTTTCTATGACTTTACCATTTGAAATCTCAGTGATTTCAACTTCATTGGGGGAGAAGATGAATTTATTAGGAGACCCAGTGTGAGTCATCTGATACACTGACAAGAGAGTAGAGGAAAGACATGGAACATACAACACATTATTGAATTTACCATGGTCAAGATCAATCCTAACCTTTCCCATACTATCATCCAGAGAGTTATCTCCCAAAACTATTGATGGACCTTTCGACATGTCAAGAGAAGAGAAGATCTCTTTTTTTGAAACCATATGTTTGGAAGCTCCAGAATCAATGATGAAACTAGGCGAGCTTCAGGTGCCAACAACCAAGGCATGTACTCTCTCACTGTCTTCTGAATTTGATCCTCCTACCCTCTTCTTTGAGCAATCAGGAAGGGAGATGTTGTTCTTCTCTAGGATTTGGGTCAACATTTTTATCTTATTTTTCATACAAGAGCTCTTAGGATGATATACCTTACTGCAGTATGCACACTTGCTCATTTCTCCTTTGTTCTTCTTCTTCTGGGGGTTCTTATTGGAGCCTAAGGATTCCTCTTGAGAATTTTCCTTGTCTCTCTTTTTCTCAGGTGGCTTTTTAGCTTTTTTATTTATTTTTGAATCCACCTTCAAATCTCCAGAAACCAAATCTTGGTCTTTGGAAGGTTTGATGGTGCCCATCATCACCAATTTATCTTGCTCCTAAGTGAGGGATTCCATGAACTCAATAAGCTTAGACATATTCCAGGTTCGAGCTGTCAGTTTAGTGGCATAGAAGGTAAAAAAAAACACTGAATAGTTAGGACCAAGCTTTGAGAAAATGGTCAAAACTACTCCTCCTTCTTTTCAATCCCACATTGTTTTAACTGCAAAACAAGGGCCTTAAACTTGGTCAAATAGAGTTGCAATGATTTGAAGCTATTGCGATTCAAGGAGATCAATTCATTATTGATTCGATCTCCTCTGATCTCATTTGTATTTCCAAAAATATCTTCAATATTCTCCCACACCTCATTAGGATATGTCAATGAATCAAGATGGAAGAGGAGGTCTCTTGAAATACTCAGACACAAAAGACCATAGGACTCATCCCTCCTATTGTGCCATTTGATTTTCTCTACAGTTGCATTGGGATCTGCTTCAGTAGCCATGGTAACCCTGTAGAGACCTTTTGATCTCAACAATATCTCCATCTCAGCTTTCCATTCGAATAAATTGAATGGAGTCAAGATGATCGTTTGAGATTGGTCCATATCTGCGCTCATGTGCCCTTCAATCAGCAGAATGTGCTCCCAGTTAGTGATGTCGAACCTGAAATAAAAATTTGGAAGGAGAGAAATCGATCAACAAAGGATCTAATACCATGTGGAAATTGAACCCACAAGATAGATCAATTACACTCACAAAATTGCTAATCAAACATGCAAAATTCACACAAAACTAGACTGAAATTGGAGCATAACTTAATCCCGTATTGAATAAGTGTACATTATCCAACCATATGAAGTAATATGCTGCTCAAATATATAATTACATGATATATTTGAAAGTACTAGGTTTCTATTCGAATTGGTCAAAAAGAAGGCTTACTAAAACAAGTCAAATCCCCCATAGGTGTAAAAAGGACTTTCCAAATCCATGAAGATCCTCACGAATTAGATAAAGAAAGTGGGAAAGATAATATGTGGTGGAAAGAAAACTCATTCATGCTTTTGTATGGAGAAAAGGAAGGAGGGTAATGTGGTAAAAAAACAAGGTAAGTTCCCCCAGACTAGCTTTTCCTTTATACCTTAAATCAGATGTAAAGCAAGGCAGCTTTCAGAAAAAAGCAAATATGTGCTTTAAGGAATTAGGAATAAAGCAGACATGCTAAATATGTTTCCAGGATGATTCCAAAGCGCTCCATGACCCATTTTAGCAAGTATTGACTTCTAGGAAGATGTAGAAGTCAACTAGCATAGAGAGGTAATCTAGGATTCTAGGAATAAGAAAAAAACGATTTAATTAATGTCAAATATGGGTAACTATGGGTTGATTATTCTAACAGTCGGGGAATGAGGGTTCAAATATTCCCTGAGTATGAAGGACAGAGTTTCATATTTGATTGTTGATGGTGAAAAATGGTCAAACATCAAAAAGGTTGTGTATCTTTCAGTTGGCGACTCCATCTTCAAAGAATCTAGATTTTAGAATTTTCTACGATGAATCCACCATCAAAAGGTTTCAGAGTTTGAAGTGATGATTTGGTTTCTTCATAAATCAAGATGAGTTCTTTATCTGCAAGGTATGCTCCAATGAATCGTGCTCACATTTCTGGTTTTCCGAATCGAATACCTAATGTAGACTAGCAAACATGTCTTCCAAAATTCAAAGATCAAGAGAGTGATGACGTTTCCCTTCATTTGGTTAGATTTCATATGCATATACATAAACTAGGATTTGAATTGCATGAGTATTCTTTAATGAAAATGTTTATGGTCATTTTACAAGGAGATTTAAGGTCATGGTATGAGGGATTACCATTAGAAAATTTATGTTCCCTTCCAAATTTTTATACAGTATTTCATGAACATTTTAAAGATCAATACCCTTCCTTGTTGCTAGTTCAAGATTGTTGCATTCATGTTAAAGGTTTCATTGAATATTTTGAGAACATGTATGGTGATGATGAGTTCATGGATGAAGATATTTTAGAAATTTCACATGAGAAATCATTTCAGAAAAAATAAAAACAAACCAGCTCCCTTGACATTCAAGAAAATCCCCAGTAGTTGATAATTCCTTCCTTGACTGAAAGTGACATAAACCAAAACTCTGATTCAACCAACTACATTTATTTTCCTAAAATTGATGATAATTCACAACATTCTTGTCAATATTTGTGTGACCAAGAAGGAAGTTGGGACTGTCAATTAAATCCTTCCTCATATTTTTCAACTTCTGAATTTTTATTAAAAGGAGAGGCTTACCATTTCCAATCAGAAAATCTCCTTTTGCAGCAGCAATTTCTTCGAATTTCTAATACTTTTGCAACTGATTACATAAAGAATTCTGATTCTGGAAATTTCTAGTCTTATAGTCCTCTCGCATGTTCATTTTCTGAAACTGCAAGTAAAGAGGAATCAGACCTTGAATTAATGGTTGAAGAAACACCTTTGTGGAAGACATACAAAGCCCTTTTTTCTTGTGGAAGATAACAAGGATGAACAACATTGCAATCAGTCCCAACATATAGAAAAACCAGCAGTTTGTGATGGGGAATTGAATCACCAAGAAGATGAGGAGGGTTCTAAAATGGATGTTTCTTTATGTTTTTCAATTTCAGAAATTTTATGGCAAGAAGAAATTATTTTGCTTGATTCTATTGAAGAACACAATGATATTTCCTTCAAAACAGTTGAAAAGAATCAAGTTTTAAATTCTAAGATTTTGAATGAAGTAGTTGATGTCTCATTTACAAATGGTCATGAGAATTCTTTGCATGTTTCTTTTGAATCAGTTTGACAGGGTGCTAGACAAGTTACAGTTTGAGCATCGTTATCATGGTAGACAAATGACAGAAAAGTTTAAAGGTTGTCATGTTTTTTATGATCTAGTAGTTGAATATATGGAGAGACTTTGCAGTGATAATGGTTGGTTATGTCTTTGCATTAAAGATCAAGTCTTTTATCATAACTAGTTCCCATTACATTTTTATTTTCTGATTTTAATCAAGCATGATGAGGAAGTTTGTTTATGGGATAAATTGCTTCGTTGGATTTATTTGAAATCCAAATTTACTTGATTGGGAATTAGTGTTCAATAAAGTAAAGTAGGTATGAGTGTGTGAATAAGCTCGACATGGTGATCATTTCTTTCAGCAATTTTTTTTCAGTATGAGTTCAATTTTAGTTTCAAAGTTTAGATTTGCAGTTTAGAGTTGGTTTCAGTATTCAGAGGATGGATGGGTAGCAGGATACAGGTTACATGTTATAGAGTGGGATTTGTTAGCATAATGGTTTCAGGTGATGGTTACATGTCAGAGCAGGTTGAGGATTTCAGGAAAGATTGTGAGCAGCCAAATGGATCAGGAACTTGGTCTACGGAGTTCTTTTCTACCTTGAAGGGAGGATAGCATCCCCAATTGGAGCCAGTTGTTAGAATTTTTTTTATTCTTACAGGAATTGGCGCTACGACCATATATATTTCAAAGTTTCGTTGGTAATTTGATAGTTTCAAGTTTTCGGTCATTTGATAAATCATGAAAAAGTTTTTCAGGTTGGAATGAAGAAGGAAGTTTAAGAATGCTTTTGTAAAAAGAAAGATTGTTTTTATGGTTGGTGATCTAAAAAATGGGTTATTTTATTAAATTTATGGGCCAATGATTTATTTTTTAAGAGTATATAAAGTGGCCTTGAATTTATTTTTTTATAAAAAAGGTATATTGGGACAAGTCGAAGCTCAACACCGAGATCTAATTTGAAATCCAACTATACACCTGCCACATCAACACACAAGCCAAGTCAGCAAATCAACACCCACCATCAAAGTCCAAGTGCTGAGCACACAAGAGATATTATATTGCTTTTTTCCTTGGTATACATTGAAACTTCCAAGGAATATAAACCATAAATATGAACATTTTCCTTTCACATGTGGGATAACAATTTATTGCAAAAGCATATAAAAACCCATATCACGTTCAGGTATGGGAAAAAGTGACACGACGTGCATTATTGAAGCAAACCATTTCTTTGCACAGGTGTCGGATAAACAATCTTCACTAATATGATATTTCATTAACCAATATTACCTCTTGTGGTGTCAATAAGGCTATAATGAAGCAATTGGTTAAATCATATCGAGAGTTTCATTTGAGAAAAACACTACCTTCTAAAACATGATTGTTGCAAGAGATCGCTGGCTCAAGTCATGAGGGATAATTCTTCCTTCTCATGTAGTATTGTACATGGAGTTGTTGGTGAAGGGCTTGTGATAGATGAATAAAGAGAGTGGTGAGAAAAGTAATTTGTTCAACATCAGTTGTTTGAAGGGGTTGATTCCATTCGATTTTGAACTTCATGAAATTACAGCGCCAATACTTGTTAAGGTTTTAACTACAGTGTGTGTGCCATATGTCTATGCTTGTGAGTGCTTGGTAGGAGATGAAACCAGGACGATTATTTTCACTGCAGAGACTCATAATTTTCATTGTGTGGTTTCTCTTTTCCTAGGCATAGGGATTGGTGGAAGAGGGAACATTCGAGATACCCATGCAATAGGGATAGGATCTATTGTGGTTGTTGCAACCGTTGTTTATTGCATTGGAAATATACAGATTGAAGGATCCTTTTCTCCTTGGGAGGACTCTTCATTTTCATATCCATCGAATTTGGCATCTCCCCTGCAGATCCTAATTGATGCAAGGAACAATGCATTTGATTATGGCAACTCAAGCCATTTCACATAGGAATCCCACAACAAAATAAAAAAATGAATGATTATATTAATAAAAATATTAGATCCATGCGTCTAATGCAGGGATACCATGTAAGAAAATATTTATGTTAATGATTGGAAGAAGAGGCAATAAGGAAAAAGGAACTTGCTATGGAATTGGACATTGAGAGGATTCGTTCCTCTCTTGCATCTAGTCTCGAGGGTGGCTCATTAATATTACATCTCATTGTTATGATTTGAGAAATTTTCCTTAGTATGAGGCAAGGAGTATATTGGAGAGGATTTACATTAAGTTGTAGAGATTAAACCCAAAATTTTTTTGTCCTCTCTCTGGTTAATGGAAAGAAAACTATTTTCTTTGGTGTTCCAAAGTGCTTTCACTCCCATTTGTAGTATATGACAAGTTTATCAATTTGAATCAATAGTTCATATCAGTACCTAAAACATCCAACGACTTATATTCATTTCACATCATCAACTTGCATGGTAAAACAAATTTTCTGGATTTGTGAAATTGGGTATGCTCTGCATTGTTAAACAGTGAAGATTTGAGCAAGTCTTGAATCAACAATCCCAATTAATATCACAATATGAACTAACAGGGAGTAAGTCATGATGGGGATTTGAGAAATATGGTAGGAGTTTTACTTTTTGGCGGTTCAGATTAAACTCTAATTCCAGTCAATGGTCTTTGCAAATTTTGTTGGGTGAATGTGAGGTGGGTTTAATGATAGATAAGCTTAGTGAAATTGGATTTTGTTGATTTCAAAGTGGTAAAAAAGACCACCTTTGAAGCAAAGAAAACTGCTAGTGTAGCTGGAAAATGAACTTTGGTGATGATTATTTACATTAGCATCTATATTGGTAGATTTGTGAAGTAAAGTACGATGATGGCACACCGATTCCTTCGAATGGTTTATATGCTGCATTGCAAAAGATGTGCCTAATGGTAATGATATTGGAGCTGTAATATATGATGACGAGTTTTTTGCATCATAATTTGTGACTTGTGTGGGTCAGGTCATTGGTAATGTAGTTGCAAAACATAAAGCAGTAAAATTAAATCAGAGCCATGATTTTAGAAATTCTATTTTATCTTCACCTTGCAAACACTTAATAAACTATGGACTGTAACAAAGGATGACATGCTCTCTTTTTCCATACCCATGGAGTACCTCAGCTAATTATCTTACAAGCAGTCTGAAAAAATGTTTTGGATTCAATGGTGTTTGGCATATCATGCCAAAATGTAATCCTGATTACATTGTTAATGTTCTATTGAAAATAAGCACAAATTTTTTTAGAGAAAAATTTATTAACATGCCAACAAGCACAGGAAGAAGCTTTAATCTATGAAAATGATTGTTTTAGTAATTAAATTTAGAGACTTGTTTCCACCAAATGAAGAAGAAATTTAAGAAATTGAGAGAGTTTTTTATTCACTACGGGTCAATGTTCAGAAACCTCCTTCAGTTATACATAGGTATCATAGTTTGGAAGAATTGAAGTTATCTTCATAGGGTAATTTTCCAGAATTTCCAAATTCCCGTCTGAGTCATCAATGCCAAAAGCAGATTTCGAGGAGCTGGAGGGGAATATAGAAAAATGAAGACATGGGTTTTTTTGGGGATAGATGGAATTAGAGAAAACTCTCTCATAGTTCACACATATGTCACCATTTGAGATATGCAGGTGGGGATTAGAAGCCTATTGTTTAGTAGTCTGCTTCCTAAAAGGAAGGAAATAAGTTGTATCTATTTCTATTTTGAGAAGTTAGTTATATTTTGAATTTAAGACTAGGTAGAGGTTGTTTTACTATATATTCAGATGTCTTTTATAGATGTAGGCTTGGATTTTCAAGAAGATAGAGGCTCTTCATTTTAATAGGTTACAATTTTCCAGAGATGAATATAATTGGAGAGGAGTAATGTTGAACTTTTCCATGGCAGAGATTCTTGTTCCATATGTTTCTTCAGTAAATGATATTCTTGTGTAATTTTTTTTCCAGTCTATCACTCCATTTTTTATTTGTATTCATGTTTGAGCAATATTTTTCTTCCAAAGTTTTAGAGAACTCACCATAGTTAGGTGCTTTACTTGATGGATTGTCTTCCTTGTCTTCTAATCAAACTGCGAATGCCTTAGGAAGGAGCAAATGGTGTCTACATTTCCTCTTTCCATGAACCTTTCAAACCCATACCTCTTGCAACCTAACTCATATCTGATTGTTGACTCCATTTCTCAATGGTCTCCTCCATGACTGTCTTACAAAATATTTAAAAACAAACTTGTCCTATCAGAAATATGACCTTCTGAATGTCATTGATTGAATATTATGAGTAAGAGGGATTTGTAAATATTGATAGATCCCTCTATGATTGTATTAAGTTAAGAATACAGTCTAAAGTGGTTGTGTGGTTCCCTCGGGATCTATCTTTCACAGCCTGGGTACATTATGAGTGATAACATATTGGCGTTGTTGTTGAGAAGCGAGGGTTAACATATTCCCTATGTATGAACGCCAGATTTTCAGTTTTAATTGTTGAAGGTGAAAAAGGGTCAAACATCAAGAAGGTTGTGCATATTTCACTTGGAGACTCCATTTTCAAAGAATCCAGTTTTTGTAATTTCCTATGGCGACTCGACAATCAACATGTTTTAGAGTTTGAAGTGATGATTTAGTTTCTTCCTAAATCAAGATGAGTTCTTTATCTGCAAGGTATGCTCCTATGAATCATGCTCACATTCTTGGTTTTCCAAATTGAATACCTAATGTATATTGGAGAACATGTCTTCCAAAACCCAAAGATCAAGAGAGTGATGATGCTTCCCTTCATTTGGTTAGATTTCATATGAATATACATGAATTGGGAGTTGAATTACATGAGGATTCTTTAATGAAAATGTTTATGGTCAATTTAGAAGTAGATGCAAGGTCATGGTATGAGGGATTACAATCAGAAATTTTATGTTTCCTTATATATTCTCATATAGTATTTCATGAACATTTTAAAGATCAATAACCTTCCTTCTTGTTAGTTCAATATTGTTGCAGACATGTTAAAGTTTTCATTGAAGATTTGGAGAAAATGTATGGAGATGATGAGTTTATGGATGAAGATATTTTAGAAATTTTACATGAGAACTCATTTAAGAAAAAAAAAATACAAACCAGCTTCCTTGACATTCAATAAAATTCGTAGCAGTTGATAATGTCTTCCTTAACTGAAAGTTACATAAGCCAAAAATCTTATTCAAATAGGTACATTTTTTTTCCTAAAATTCATGATAATTCGGAGCATTCTTGTGAACATTTGTGTGACCAAGAAGGAAGTTGGTACTTTCAATCAAATCCTTCCTCATATTTTTCAACTTCTGAATTTTTGTTACAAGAAGAGGCTTCCCATTTCCACTTAGAAAATCCCCTTTTCCATCAACAATTTCTTCAAAGTTCTAATACTTCTGTAATTGATTACATAAATAATTATGATTCTAGAAATTTTCAGCCTTATAGTCTTCTCACATGTTCATTTTCTGAAATTGCAAGTAAAGAGGAACCAGACCTTGAATTAATGGTTCAAGAAAGACCTTTGTTTGTTTTTCAAACTCAAGTTTCACCCGAAGATTCACATGAACATACAAATACCTTTTTTCTTATGGAATATGAGAAGGATGAACACCATTACAATCAGTCCCAACATATAGAAAAACCAGAAACGTTTTATGAGGAATTGAATCACCAAGAAGACGAGGAGGGTTCTCAAATGGATGTTTCTTTATGTTTTTAAATTTCAGAAATTTTATGTCAAGAATAAATTATTTTTCTTGATTATATTAAAGAACACAATGATATTTCCTTTGAAACAGTTGAAAATAATCAATTTTTAAATTCTGATATTTTGAATGAAGTAGTTGATGTCTCATTTACAAATGGTCGTCAGAATTCCTTACATGGTTTTTTTGAAGATCGGTTTGACAGAGTGCTAGAGAAGTTACAGTTTGAGTAGCCTTATCATGGAAAACAAATGACAAAAAAAATTGAAGGTTTTCATTTATTTTATGATCTAGTAGCTGAATATATGGAGAGACTTTGCGCTAATAATGGTTGGTTATGTCTTTGCAGTAAAGATAAAGTCCTTTATCATAATTGGTTCCCATTACATTTTTATTCTGATTTTAATAAAGCATGATCAGGAATTTTGTTTATGGGATAAATTGCTTGGTTGGTTTTATTGGAAATTAGACTTTACTTGATTGGGAATTAGTGTTCAACAAAGTAGAGTAAGTAGGAGTGTGTGAATAAGCTCCACATTGAGAGAATTTCTTTCATCAATATTTTTTTTCAGTATGAATGCATTTTTAGTTTCAAAGTTCAGATTTGCAGTTTACAATTGGTTTTAGTGTTCAGAGGACGGATGGGTGACAGGTTATGAGTTATAGGTTAGAGAGTGGGAGTTTTTTGTAGGATGGTTTCAGGTGATGGTTACATGTCAGAACAGGTTGAGGGTTTCAGGAAATATTGGTACTAGCCCAATGGATCGGGCACTTGGTCTACATGGTTATTTGCTACCTCACATGGAGGATAGCATCCCCAATTGGAGCCAGTTGTTAGTACTATTTTTATTCTTACACGAATTGGTGCTATGACCATATATATCCCAAAGTTCCGTTGGTAATTTGATAGTTTCAAGTTTTTACCCATTTGATAAATCATGAAAAAGTTTTTCAGGTTGGAAAGAAGAAGGAAGTTTAAGAATGCTTTGGGAAAAAGAATTTTGTTTTTAATGGTTGGTGATCTAAAAAATGGGGTTATTTTATTAAATTTATGGGCCAATGATTTATTTTTGAAAAGTATATAAAGTGGCCTTAATTTATTTTTTTATCAAAAAGGTATATTGGGCCAAGGCCAAGATCAACACCGAGATCTACTTTGAAAGCCAAATATACACCTGCCACATCAACACACAAGGAAAGCCAACAAATCAACCCCCTCCATCAAAGTCCAAGCATTGAGCACACACTGAGATATTATATTGCTTTGTTCCTTGGTATACATAGAAACTTCTAAGGCATATAAACCATAAATATTAGCATTTTACTTTTACATGTGGGATAACAATCTATTGCAAAAGCATATAAAAATGCATATCATGTTCAGGTATGGGAAAAAGTGACATGAGGTGCATTATTGAAGCCAACCATTTCTTTGCATAGCTGTCGAATAAAAAATATTCACTAATATGATATTTCATTAACCAAGATTACTTCTTGTGGTGTTAATAAGGTTGTAATGATTCAATTGGTTAAATTATATCGAGAGTTTCATTTGAGAAAAACACTACCTGCTAAAATGTAATAGTTGCAAGAGATCGCTGGCTCAAGTCAGGAGGGATAATTCTTCCCTCTCACGCAATATTGTACATGGAATTGTTGGTGAAAGGCTTGTGATAGATGAATAAAAAGAGTGGCAAGAAAAGTAATTTGTTCAACAACAACTGCTTGAAGGGGCTGATACATTTCGATTTTGAACTTCATGAAATTCTAGCACAAATACCTGTTAAGTTTTAAACTACACTTTGTGTGACATATGTCTATGCTCATGAGTACTTGGTAGGAGATGAAACTGTGACGATTCTTTTCATTAAAGAGACTCATAATTTTCCTTGTTCAGTTTCTCTTTTCCCAGGCATAGGAACTAGTGCAAGTGGGTGCATCCAAGATACCCATGCAACAGGGATAGGATCTACTATGGTTGCTTCAATCGTTGGTTATCGTGCTGGAAATCTATAGATTGAAGGATCCTTTTCTCCTTGAGAGGACACTTCATTTTCATATCCATTGAATTTGGAATCTCCCCTACATATCCTAATTGATGAGAGAAACGGTGCATATGATTATGGAAACTCAAGCCATTTCACATAGGAAGCCCACAACAAAATAAAAATATGAATAAGTCTCTTGATAAAGAAATTAGATCCATGCGTCTGATGCAGGAATACAATGTAATAAAATATTGATTTTGATGATTGGAAGAAGAGGCAATAAGGCAAAAGGCACTTGTTGTGGAATTCTACATTGAGAGGATTCGTTCCTCTCTTGCATCTAGTATAGAGAGTGGCTCATTAATATTGCACCACATTGTTATGATTTGAGAAATTTTCCTCAATATGAGGCAAGGCGTATATTGGAGAGGACTTACATTAAGCTCTAGAGAAGAAACCTAAGAAAATATGTCTCCGCTCTCTAGTTGATGGAAATAAAACTATTTTCTTTGGTGTTCCAGAATTCCTTCACTTACGTTTGCAGCATATGAAAGGTTTATCAATTTGAATCAACAGTTCATATCAGTACCCAAAACATCCAATGACTCGTATTCATTTTGAATCGTCAACTTGCACATAAAAACAAATTTTCCGGATCTACGAAATTGGGTATGCTGCTCATTGTTAAACTATGAATATTTAAGCGGGACTTGAATCAATGATCCCAATTAATATCACAATATGAACTAGAAAGGAGTAAGTCCTGATGGAGATTTGCGAAATCTGGTAGGAGTTTTATTTTTTGGAAGCTAAGATTAAACTCTAATCCCAATCAATGGTCTTTGCAAATTTTGCTGGGTGAATGTGAGGTGGGTTTAACAATAGATAAGCTCAACGACATTCGATTCTGTTGATTGCAAAGTGGTAAAAATACCACCTTTGAAGCAAAGAAAATTGCTAGTGCAGCTGGAAAGTGAAATTCGGTGATGATTTTTTCCATTAGCATCTATACTGGTGGATTTGTAAAGCAGAGTGCGTTGATGACACTTCAATTCCTTCGAACGGTTTATATGATGCATTGCAAAAGATGTGCCTAGTGGTAATGATATTGGAGTTGCAATATATGATGGGGAGTTTTTTGTATCATAATTTGTGACTTGTGTGGGTTAGGTCATTGGTAATGTGGTTGCAAAACATGATTTTAGAACTTTTATTTTATCTTCACCTTGCAAACACTTAATAAACTATGGACTGTAACAAAGGATGACAAGTTCTCTTTTTCCAAGCTGATGATTTTACAAGTTGTCTGAATTTTTTTTTGGATTCAATGTTGTTTGGAAGATCATGCCAAAATGTAATCCTTATTACATTATTAATGTTCTACTGAAAATAAGTGCAAAGGTTTGATGAGCGAAATTTATTAACAGGTGAACAAGTACAGGAAGAAGCTTTATTCTATGAAAGTGACTAATTAAGTCATTAAATTCATAGACGTGTTTCCACCAAATTTTGTTCTTTCAAATGGGTCAATATTCAAAAACCTCCTTCATTTTATACACATGTATCACAGTTTGGGATAATCGAATTTATCTTCACAGGGTAATTTTCCATAATTTCCAAATTCATGTCTGAGTCATCAAAACTTCAAAAGTAAATTCCGGGTAGATAGAGGGGAATATAGAAAAGTGACGACATGGGTTTTGTCAGGGACATATCGAAATACAAAAACCTCTCTTATATTTCACAAATATATCACCATTTGAGATATGAAGTTGGGTCTTTGAATCCTATTTTTCAGCAGTCTCCATCCTGAAAAGAAGGAAATCAGTTGTAATTGTTTCTATTTTGAGAATTTAGTTAGATTTCGAATTTAAGACTAGGTAGAGGTTGTTTTAATATATATTTAGATTTATTTGATAGATATAGGGTTGGATTTTCAAGAACAGAGAGGCTCTTCATTGTAGTAGGTTTCAGTTTTCCAGAGATGAATAAAATTGTAGAGGAATGTTGAACTTTTCCATGGCAGAGATTCTTGTGCCATATATTTCTTTAGTAAGTGATCTTATTGTGTAAATTTTTTTCCAGTATATTAATCCATTTTGTATTTGTATTCGTGTTTGAGTAGTAATTTTATGGATTAGAATTCATCTTGGATGCTCTAGGTCCATTATTTCAAACATTTTTAAACAATTTTCTGCTAAAATTTTACAGAACTCACCCTAGTTAGGTGCTTTGTTTGATGGATTGTATTCCTTTTATTATAATAAACCTTCAAATGCCTCAATACCGAGGAAATAGTTTCTATCTTTCCTATGTCCATAAACATTTCAAACCCCTACCTCTTGCAACCTAAGTCAGATCTGATGGTTGACTCCATTTCCCAATGACCTTCTCCATTATTGTGTTACCAAATATTTAGAAAAAAACTTGTCCTATCAAAAATCTGACCTTCTGAATGTCATTGATTGAATATCCTTAGTAAAAAGGATTTATAAATAATGAGATATCCCTCTTTGATTGTATTAGGTCAGAAATACAGTCTAAAGTTGTTTTGTGGTCACATTGGGATCTACCTTTGACATAGTGGGTACATTCTAAGTGATAACACCACCCATGTGCAGTTTGTGGCCTATATGTTCATTATTTATGCCATTTCCCAAACTTTCCTGAGTACCGGTCACTCCTCAGTGACCTTTGCAAGAACTCCCACGAGGCTTCCATTACTTTCCTTGAGGAGATCCACCCTCTAGCCTCTTCCTTGGACACCACTAACACCATTTGTGTGATCTATACTTCCAGTAGTCCTTTCCCTTGATGAACTATGGAAGATCCCCTTGATATATCCTAGAAGCACTTTCATGATCACAGAGGGATCCTTGAAACCGCCATCATTTTTACACCAATTCATTTAGGTTATGGTTCAAAATCGGTTCTTCCCATCGAATGCTAGATTCTTTCGCTCTGCCTTTCCATTAAACTTCTACCTGATACTTAACCGTTAGAACAATACCTACTTATGCTTGAAAAAACCAATGAGGACCATCGTGCTTCTCTCCAAATGACTGAAGCATCTAAGACTCAGTCAAAGGCCCATTATGAATCCCACTTCCACCCTCATACCTTTAGTGAGGAGGATCTAGTCCTTATTTATGATCAAGCCAATGATAAATTAGGGAAATGGAAGTTTGATTCCATGTGGTATGGCTCGTATGTCATCCATTGATGCCTCAACAAGGGGAAATATCTCCTTGCTGACTCTAATGACCACCTTTTGAAGAATCCCCGCAATTGTCTCTACGTCAAGACGTTCTATTCCTAAAGTCTCTCACCATGAGTACCCTTGTATCTTAGTTTTTCTTTCTTGTTTTACATCATTTTTACCACGAGTCTCATAGTTTTTTTCCTTGGTTTCTCCAAATAGATTCTACCTCACCTTGCTTTGTTCGCTTTGCTGATGGAGAAAGTAGATGGTATCCTAATCTCTCCTCAGCTACATGGGTCATTTATTCCCCATAACATGAGTTGATCCATATCGACGGAATGTGTGTTGTTGTAGCTATCGACAACTAGGATAAGTATGATGGTGTCGCTTGTCTCTTGACCGTCACCCTCCACTTGGGTATTTGTCTCTCTGATGTCTTCTTAGACTCCCAAGTGCTTGTCTCCTAGTTGAATAACTGATGTCGGGTGCATGATCCTTCCATATTTAGAAAGTTCCTACACACTAGGAGCTTGGTTAGACATTTCGAATCCATTTCATTCATGCATGTTCCCAGAAGTCTCAATAGAGTAGCAGACCTAATGACTAATGGAGTTCTAGAGTGGAACATCAATCATTGCATATAGGAAATACACTCCATCATGCATCATCATATATTCATGCATACATATGTCATATACATCATATAGGAATCATTATAAAAAGAGACTCATAAAAACAAATAAAAATATAAAAATGTGCATCCACATGCATATATATCATATCATAATGTTCAATACAAAATGATAACCTCGATAGGATTTCTCATCTGATCCTACATATCATACAAAAATCCCCCTGCTCCAACGCATTGGGGGCAGCATCACAAGATTCTATTCAGAGTCATCATCCTATGACTCAGTTTCCTCGTCCTCCTCCTTGGAGCTCTCCTCCTCCATCGGCACATCACCCTATGCAACCGCTTTGACATATTCAACAGCAACCATGATCCTCCTCGTGAGAGAGATCCACTCTGAAGGATCCTTGTAGCATACAATGATCATATTGTCATCAAGGTACTGCCACCCATCATCAGTGACCCCCTCAGAGCAACCTCTCCATGTCCAGTTGCGGTGAGTCAAATGTCATACTCAGTTGTTGTTTATTCTAGTGAGTGGGTAGATATAAACCCTCTACCTTGTCCCTGCATCGCTGGTACCCCAGTGGAGGGTGTGGTCCCATATCTGCACATGCACACAGTATGTCATCAGTATCTATCACACACATGATCTATATATCACTATGCTAGTAAAAATATATATGCTTGCAACCACAAAGTGTCATGTATACGTACCGTCAAGTCCCGAGACCTATCTTGGAGGTCGAGGCCTCTCTCAGTCTCCCTGGTAGTCCATGCTCACATATGGATATTCCTCTATGAGGAAAGGAATTTTCCATCACTGTGCAAAAAATATCTTAGTTGAATAAACGACCAACTTTATTGGCTCCCTCCCTACTTTCTTTGGGTCATTTCCTGGAGTCACCTCGATTTTTGTGGCACCACACAAATCACACCTTGTACATATTGGCATGTTCATGAGCCATTTGCTCCATCCATACTACAAAATTGGCCTTATTTTACCACCATCCACCATCCTGTAAGGAGGCTCCATTAGTGTTCCATTGTTATTCATATCATCCATGTTCACGACATAACCTCTTTTGGTACATCAAACACTTCCTCCTTGCTTGACTGACCATTCTGTTAACCTCTTTTCTGACTCCTAAAATAATGAAAATATTGTCGAGCATGCTTGCATCCTTTCATGCTTGTTAAAGTATTTGAAAGGGAGTCTATGTGGACTCATTTATCTCCTTCTTTCGGACTACATAGACTATTTAAAGAAAAGGACCACCTTGGCACCTTCTAGCTAGGAACATTTCCATTTGTATCCTTTTATGATTTGTCGGAAATTTGTGGACTGCAACATACGAAAAGGCTCATTTATGGGTTGTAGTTAAGCTGTTTTACATCCCTCTGATAAAGAAAAGATATTCGAGAAAACTTGGTTTTTTTCATGCTCGTAAAAGTATTTGAATGACTGTTTAGTCAGTATAGGTTTAACCTTTTGTGGCCTCGTTGGACTACCTACGGTAAAGCTATACCTTTTTCGGTAGGGAGAGAGCTATCCTTTGTACACTTTTATCCTTTTTTGGTCTTAGGAGACTACCATATGAAAAAGAGACCACACTAGAGTATTCTTCATGTTTTCAGACTCTCTAAACATGAAAACACCATCGATCATTTACCGTCTTGGGCTCGAAAAAATTCCATGAGATAGTATCATATAGAACAAACTTCTATCCTTTCTTCGTGCTCCTTAAACTATGAAGAAGGCCTAAAGGCTGTCTTTCGGCACCCCCACATATCACATATGATCTCTCATTATTGTAGCTTCCCCCCATTGGGTCATCTTTGTTCAGAGTACTCTGCGATGAGTCTCTCTTGGATCCCCTGGATATCACTATTCTATTTACTCTGAAAAAAGGAAGTTTGAGTCCCATGTACTCCCCTTCCCATGTTCCCCATTCATTTTCTCAGTCCCCATACTGTTCCACATCTCTTGTTATCCCCCTCACGCTTCTATCAAGGAAACATCATTTCCTTGTTAGTTGTATGTCTCCCTCTGTCGATGTCACCACATCTATTCCAGAAGATAGACCCAGAGATCGGTATATCTTGGTTTCATCCACCTCATTGATGAGTTCCTTGAACCACTTGAAAGGAGTCATTAGTTCCTTACAGGTTGGTTGGGTCTCATGTGCTTTACTTCAGCTACATCATCTCATTGTTGAGATTCATACAAGGTATTGAATCCTTCGTTAATTGGTTGAAGTCCCTAGTTGTCACTTGAATCTAGAACATTGGTGAGTCTACTATGGGACCCATACAGTTTTGTGTCCCTTGTGATTTTTGGGTTGTGGTGGCGACAATGTTCGGAATCCCCCAGTGCCATGATTTTGTATATCTCCAATAGTTAATGTCACTTACTATACCTTAGATATTTTGATTCTCAGTCATTGAGTCTATATAAATGTGTACACCTCCATATCCAGTAGAGCATCAGTTGTTATGATATTGCATTCTATGAGAATTCCATTTTTCCTATGTATTAGTTCTTCATATCAACATTTGTACTCAGCCTCCCATTGAGGCCACCATTATGTACCACCAGTTGTATATGTATTGATCATCTCTCATTATTTCATCCTTGATCCCCATTTTTATTTTTGAGACATTATTATGAGCATGGGTATGCCTGCCTCGTCCATATACATATCTGAGATTATATTCACCTCATCCATTTTTGAGAAGTAATACAAACCAAAATCAACTGTAGTTCAAATGCAGAGACTCCACTTCTCTGCGGTCCTCTCCAGTCTCTCCACCATTGTCAGCATTTTCCCTTGATTCTATGATGTCTATCGGCCATACGACGAGCTCCTTCCCTCACACATCAGGGGGGCATCTATTAAGACCAAAAACCATCCACCTATCTTTCCATGGCATAAACCATAGTCATACATTTTATTCCCACCATTATTTCCTCCATTTTGACCTTCACAACTAAATTTCCACTAAATATGGTCTAAAACATTATTATTCTTTCCCCATAAATGAAGGGAAGTTGAGCATTTATTGTCATTTATCCCCACTCTCTCCAAAAAAGGACTAAAAAACCCTAAAAAACCCTAAAAATGAGAATGGGTAAAAAACCAGAGATAAATGTCATGGATAATAAAATAGCATGGGTGAAAAACCCTTGGACCATCCTATAAATACATTGTGAAGGCCTCCCCCAAAATATTTTTTGTCCATTGCAGAAAAATTCCTACATTTTTTTTTGATTATTCTCATATCTTTTCATATCATCTCCTACGGTGTACCTTGGTCTTTCTCTATACCCATTTGGATCCATTCCCCCTTTTCTAACAACCACAAGTGGATGAGACTAGGACCAAAACCGTGGATCCTCAGGACCATTTCCTTGGATGGCTACGGGGGCCCAACTTTAATGGAAAGATGTGTTTATTGTTGTTTCTTGTTATTAGTTAGATATAAAATAAAAATCTTAAAAATTGTTCTTGTCTATTTCCCGTTATTACTGTTGAACTCTACCCTATGATTTAGACGATCTAAGGTAGGTTCTTTTGCACGTAGTAGGGGGGAATCCCCACTACACTTATATCAAAACCCTTTTCTTTACCTTTGTCTTATCCCAACCATATATGAACTTAAGCATGATTCCATAAAAAAAATCCAAAAACCACTTCCTCTTTATCACTTCTAAAGGAATAGATTAGTCGTAAGTGAGAGGATCACCTTCAATATTTCAAGTTCCAAAAAAATCAAAATCCTTTGCTTTATGTTTTTCTTATCTTAATTATATATGAACTAAGCATGCTTCCATCAAAAAATTTAGAATCCATCTCCTCTCTATCCAGTCTGAAGCAGTACATAATCCTAAGTGGAAGGATTACCGTCAATCTTTCAAGTTCGAAAAAGGATCAAAACCATTTGTTTTATGTTTGTCTTATCCTAACTATATATGAACTAAGCATGATTCCATAAAAAATAAATAATGTTGTCTCCTCTCTATCATGTCCGAAACAATAGATAATCCTAAGTTACAGGATCACCTTGTTTAGGATACCCATGACATAAAACAACTATGTGGACTTGAATTCTATAAACACTAATAAATTATTAAAATATTAATCCTTTTCCTTACAAAATGCATACAATGATCTCGAAACAACCCATCTAATGCTATAACCTTGACAAGGTATGAGAATCTCTAGAAAGTCCAACAAGCTTAAAAAATGCATACAAATATATGGAAACTTAACTAAACGAATGCTATAATCTTGACAACATTGAGAATCTCAATGAAGTCCAACAAACTTCTTACTAATTTCCTATAATTTCTTAGCCTTCTCACTCATTGCTTCTTGAGATAACTAATTCTTAAAGGAAGCAAAGTTGTTGTTCCAGCTCTAGTATACACTAGACTTGGTCAAATCTGGATCACTCACAATGAGTATACTAGACTTGGTCAAATTTGGATCACTCACAACGAGCATCACATACAATTAAATCAATTCCTTAATAACAGAGGATACAAAGTCATTACAATAACGAAATACACCAACAAATTGAGAATTGCCTTGACCAGTATTACTGTTAACAAACTTAAATATATTGTGCAATAAAAAAAAACCTAAGAACCATGTGAGGAAAACACAAAAGAAACACGTATGTAATTCATAGAAGCACAATATTTTCAATATGGATAAAACTAAAATACTCATGGTCCCACCTATTTCTTCTCTTCAACACTATTCACTCCTTCCATACAAAAGGTTTAGGGTGGAAAAAGAGACATGCTTCAACATTTGAAGAATTTCACAAATGAAACTAAAATTGATATGTTTTCAACTTTGGTCTTAATAGATATATAATTTTCAACTAATATGAATATGTTAAAACAAGATAGTGAAAAACTAGACATGGGATCTAGATGTCATGTGCTTTCCCAATTTGCATTGTTAAGTCAAAGGAAGTTATTTTGATATAATGATGTCATGTAGTATGTATTATTTGAAGTAATGAAAACCCCTTTAAGTCTTGGAAGTATTTGTTTTTTTGCACTTTCAATTATTTGATTAATTTTATTTAGAAGGAGAGTTGTCACTTCAATGATCCTTTAGTCCCATAATATTTAGTCATAGATAGAGCTGCATAGAATATAATCCAAAACCAACATTAAAAACATATTAAGCACCATTTCAGTGAGTTCTTCTCATAAGTGGAAAACATGACAACATAAGGATGATTGATATGCTAATCTACAAGTCAAATGTTTTTTCTTAATCTTAAGTAAAGGATAACATAAGAAGGATATGTCAAAGCTTGATCTATAATTTGAATAGCTTGCACGTAACTCTTCACAAATAAAGCGTTTGGGTGCCTAAACCATATCAAATAATTTGGAGACATTCATGATAGGAATTTAAGACCATGAATAATAGTAGTATTGCAACAACAGTATTAAGAGGTCATGAATAAATAACTTAACAAGTTAAGCATTTAGAGAAAATACCTGCTAATTAGGATTTATGTGAAGAGTGATACATGCTCAAAAATACCTATGACCAAAATGCCATACAATTATTGAGCGTGCACCACCATGGATACCTTTGCAAAAAAACAAACATAATCACAATTTAAAATCGATATAAAAAAAATTTTCAATTTCAATTTATTTTTGCAATACTAATTAATATACTCCAATGCACAAGTCTTTACATAATAACATGCATCACTACATAAAAACTATCATTGGATCCACATGTAGAGATAGTTATAAAACATAAATTCCTCTATGGTATTAAACTGGAGAATCCACTTTCTATAAACCCCATGATCCTTGAAAGACGAAGCTCATGTTTGCAGCAAGAGTACAATATTCTTTGTTAAAAGAGTATACTAGAAAGTTCAATGTCGCAACTTCCACCCTATTGAAAATATGGTTTTGTTTTTCTATATTTGGCAATGGTGTAATCATATAAAAATAAAACAAGTGAATGCAAAATATTATTCAAACGAACTCAAAGGAAAACTACACAGTTAACCTTTATTGCAGAGTTTATTTTACAAATTAGTGGGCAATATTCACGAAATGATTTCTGACAATTTTTTTGCAATACTACTTTAATAACTATTTTATAACATACTTTAATAACTATTTTATAAAGTGTTATTCCATTTTTTCTTTACTAAAAATATATTTATGACACAAATAAAGGTGAATACTTTTTCATGGCCTTTTATGAACCCAAAACTAAGAATCTCATGTCTTATTTATTTAGACATGGTCCTAAATTTGTGTGCCTAAATTGTGATTTCACAAATATATCCTTTTCACTTGGTAGTAAGAGTGAAAACATGTTAAAATATTTGGATTCTTTATAAATGAACAATATACATGATATTTACGCACTTAAACATAAATATATGTGCCGCTTGAACCATACTTGTAAATAATACATAATATATATATTTTTACGGTGACAAACTTGAAGCTACTCTATACATAGACATTCAACCTTTACTTGGATTTAACTTTTACAGAGCTTGGGATTTCAACGCTCTTGATTTGTTCCCCACCAGCTTGATTTTTTCCACCTTGTTCAAATTACTTTTTATTGTTCTTTTTCTATATTGATAATGACTCTAATTTCATTTACGTAGATACAATCAACGACTTCTCTTGAAGTCACCAGAATAGACATTAAAGGCTGTAATAAATTTATGACTGATATTCTGAACTACTATGTGGTTGAATAAATACAGGGAGACGTGAACTCTACCTTGATGGATTGAGGGAGATTGTTGTACTTATATGGACTCTAACTGAGCTAGCGGAGACTTGAAAACCATCAGCTCGTAATTATTATTTCCAACACTCCCCCTTAATTAAGAGCATATGGGGATCATTAAAACGAAAATTTCAGAGTTGAAAATGTACTGCACCTAATTTTCCACCCCTAAGAAATATCACAAATACTGGAATGTGTCCCTTGCCAGTGGTTTTGTAAATATGTCTGTCAGCTAATATTCAAACTTGCAAAGTTTTAAACAGATATCTTTGTTATTTACAAATTCTTTGATAAATTGATGCCTAGTGTCAATATACTTGGTTCTCTTATGGAAAACTTGATTCTTTGCTAATATAATGGATGAAATGTTGTCATAGTATATTGTTGTGGGTTATTTATATATTTGTGATAAATCCTTTAGCATTCTACGCAACTAAATAGCTTGACATGCAACACCTGTAGATGCAACATACTCTGCTTCTTCTGAAGACAGATTTACAATGGGTTGTTTCTTTGAAGCCCATGATACTACTCTTGTACCAAAATGAAATGTATACCCAGATGTGTTTTTTCTATCATCCATGATGCCTCCACAATCACTATCAATGTATCCAACAGGTTTAAAATATTATTAAGTAGAATACAATATGCCAAAATATTTTGTGCCATTCACATACCTCATAATTGTTTTACCTACTTTCCAATAGGAGTCTTTTGGTGACTCCATAAAACTCGAAATCATACTTACTCCATAGATTATATCAGTCCTTGTATAAGTAAGATACATAATGCTTCCAACAATCCTTTTAAACAATGTAGGATCTACATTTGATCCATCATCTTCCTTGCTCAATTTCAGGGTTGTTATTACTAGTGTTGGGGAAGAGTTGTAGTTTATCACATTAAACATTTTCAAGACTTCATTTGCATACTTAGACTGTGATATAACTATACCACTTTTAGATTGTTGGACTTCAATGCCCAAAAAATACTTCATAAGCCCCAAATTAGTCATTTCAAACTCATTTTTCATGACTAATTTAAAATATTTTATGCCAAAATCACCACTAAATATTAAATCATCTACATGCAAGAAAACAATCAACATGTTACCTTGATTGTTGAATTTGATGTGTAACATTGGTTCATATTCACTTCTATGGAATCCATTTTTAGTATAAGATAGGAATCAATGTGGTTGTACCAAGCTCTAGGAGATTGCTTCAATCCATAAAGTTCTTTCCTCGATCTCTACACTTTGTTTTCTTGTCTTGGAACTTCATAGATTTGTGGTTGTTCCACATACACTTCCTGTTTCAAATAATATTTTAAAAATGCATATTTAACATTCATTTGATAAACAGGCCATTGTTGTGCATGATAAATAGGCCATTTGTTGTGCACAACAATGGCCAAAGTTGTTTTGGATGCATCTATTCGTGAAACAGGTGCAAATGTTTCATTGAAATCTATGTCGGCCTGCTGTGTGAAACCTCTTGCAACTAATATTTCCTTTTTCTTTTTCACATTTCCATTTGCATCTTTCTTGTTTTTATAGCTCTATATCATGCTTATCACATCCGTGTCTTTAGGAACATCTACCAATTCCGATGTTTGATTCTTTTCAACGCATTCAATTTCTTCTCCCATGGCTTTTTCCCACACATCATGTTTGACAACTTCTTCAAATGTTAGAGGATCATCAATATGATAAAATAGCGCAAAACTTAAAAATGAATTTGTTGTATCAATGTCATATATTTCGCCTAAAATTCTTGTTTTTCTTGGCACCAAGCTTGCTAATGTTGGATCTGGTGATGGATAATTCCTTAGGAAGCTTGTTGGAGTTGTTGTTCTCTTGGTTTACTCACTGGTGTCACTTGAGCTGCGAATTGTGATGCAGATACTTGAGTTGTAACATGTCGCACATTTCTTGGAGTGGATGGTATTGCGACATTTTGATTTGCATGTGGTGTTTGAACCACTTTTTTCACCATGTCATCATGTGCTATGAGATCCATTATTTTTAAATTCTTCTCTATAGTTCCATCACATGCTTCCTTTTACTCAAACTGAACATCATGGCTTATTATAACTTTCATTATGACAGCATTATACAATTTATATGCTTTTGTGTCTTTTGAGTACCCCCCCCCAAAAAATTACGTCCCTTATTGTCTAATATCTTCCTCAATTCATCTGGAATATGTGCATATGGGACATAACAAAAAAACAAATGAGAAACACTATGTTTCATACCTATCCAAGCTTCTTGAGGAATTATGTTCCTCACACACTTCGTTTGATACCAGTTCATAATATATATAGCAATTGCTACTGCCTCGGCCCAATATTCATTTGAAAAATGTTTGTGTTCCATCATACTGCATGACATCTCCATAATGGTTGGGTTATTCCTTTCTGGGACACCAATCTACTAAGGTGTGTATCACACAGTGAATTGTTTGTGTATTCCATGAGATTTGCAAATATTCAGAAAATCATTAGAGACATATTCACCGTCTTTGTTTGTCCTTAATATATTGATGTCATGTATCAAATTTTATTTTCCACAAGTTCCTTGAACTAGTGAAAACATCCAAATGTATTAGATTTATGTTTTAAGAAATAAACCCAAGTTTTCCTTGTGAAATCATCAATAAAGGTAATAAAAAAACTGCATGCTCCTATGGATGGAGTTTGCATTGGCCCACAGATATTAGAGTGCACAATTTCAAGTGGTGTGTGTGCTCTATATGACTTTTCAACTTGAAAAGTCTCTCTATGATGATTCCCAAAAATGCATCCTTCCCAAATTCACTCTGGTTTTTCAATTAGTGGTAATCCTTTTACCATATTATTCATGTGGAGTATCTTCAACCCTCCAAAATTCAGAGTTCCAAATATGAAATTCCACAGTTGGGATTCATCTTGTATCTGTAAATGAAATGCTACTTGAATTTCTTTAATGCTATCTTTTTCTTCCTTGCTGTAGTGCTTCTCTTCTTCTTTACTTTCATACTTGAATGTAGCTCTCGAATCTGAATTATTTGCTTTGTAAAAAACATGAGTTATCTTTCCCTTTGTAGCAGGACTTATACTCAAGGGAAATAAGTGATTGCTTGTCATTCGTACCTTTGCTATCAGTTATTTTCTTGGATATATGTCCAAAATCACACAGTGGTTGTCTTCCATGTAGATTTTGTATTCTTTTTGTAACAGTTTCCTAATACACATTAAATTATGTTTTATACCTTTGACATAATGAACATCAGGCATAGTTTTATGTTCCCCCTGTTTGGTTAGAATACCAACAATGCCTTTGACGAAAACAATGACTTGAATATTGTTTCCAAATGTGACATTAGTTTCAACTGATTTATGAAGACTTGAAAATAATTCTGAATAATGAGCCATATGATTACTATAGCCTGAATCTAAATACCATATATCATATGGACTTTCTTCAAATATCATTACATTCAATTGGATATGCACATGCCAATAACATTGTTCTTATTAACGTGCTAGTATTACTTGGTTGGCTTTTACCTTCCTTTCCTTGGTCATATTGTTTCTTCCTACATTCATATGAAAAATGACCAAATTTCTTGCAATAATGACATTGTATTTGTTATTTATCAAACCTTTGGCCACTTCGCTGACTAGAATTCTGATTTTGACCTCTAACAGTAACATTTACAGGACTTCTACTATGTCCTCCTCTAGAAGAATTTTTTCCTCTACCTCTATAATTTAATCTCCCCCTTCCTCTTCCATGGATTATAAATGACTATGCTACAAATGCACCTTCTAATGATGTATTTGATCTACTTATTCTATGTTCATGATTGATGAGTGAGGCTTGCAGCTCATCAACAGTAAATTGTGAAAGATATTTGTTTTCTTCCAAGGTCACAACTAAGGATTTAAATTTTGGGGGAATAATTCTAAGCACCTTCTCAACATCCATTTTGTCATCTATGACTTCTCCATGGGATTTCATTTGATTTATTAGACCAATAACTCGGGTATAATATGATTGTACCGATTTGTGTCTTTTATTGATAAAGATTCAAAATATTTTCTAGGAATCTGCAATTTAGAAACCTTTACCTTTTCCAAACCTTGATAGGAAGTTTTCAAAGTATCCCATTCCTCCTTGGATATCTTTACTACTACTACTCATGGGAGTATGCTTTCATCCATTGCTTAAAGTATTATGAAACATGGTTTTTCCATCCTTCTTCTTTTGTTCCTTCAAAACATCTTTCTATGCTTGTGAGAGTGCATTATATGCTACATGATCTGTTGGTTATATATAACCATTTTAAACTACCTCCCATACATCTTTTCCTCTGAACAGAGCCTTCATGGTCAGGGACCAATATTCATAATTTTTTCCTGTAAAAGTTGGAGTATACAGACTTCCCGTTTGTGCACTAGAAGTGGAAACATTTTTTTGATTTTGTTAAACACTTTATGTCAAAATAGAGTTTCTACTCTTCCTGAACTTACTCAGATACTAGATCAAGGAAAAATTGCGCAGTTTACTATAAACATTTACTCTTTTAAACGTTTCTAGCAATATCTAGTTTGTTGTGCAAATTACTGTGAAATATTAACAGAATCATTTTCAACGGACCTTTTACACAATACTTTGCTATGAAATGATTTGCAAAAAGCTAGAATACTTCAATAAATATTTTATAAAGTATTAATCCACTTTTTCTTTAATAAAATATATTTATGGCATAGATAAAGGCAAATACCTTTTTCAGTGAACTTTTATGAACCCAGAACTTAGAAACTGTTACCACCTAAGTTGTACTTAGTGGTTTTTATCAAGTGAGCCTGGTCAACCAGACAAAGATGATTTGTTTGGACTTTAGAAGACCTTTGGAAGTGCTTCTGGGAAGTGCTTGTTGTACTATATCACATGTTCATACCCCATAGGGGAGTTGCAATAATAGTATCTGTAAAAGACTCGGTCTCTTAGACTTTGTTTTTCAATCCGATCAGCCCAAGGTGTTTTTTTCCTTGGTTATTATTGGTTGTTGAATAAATGACTGATAATTTCTAAGTGTTTCACTCAATACCTCCATAGTTGGGGTGGTCGACTTGGCATTTAGGCCTATTGAGGTTATTAGAGTCTATGTGTCAATGTATAAACTTGCTAAGCATTATGGTCGAGTCATATGAACATGTCTAAGTCCCCCTAGGGTTTTTTTCTTAAGCTTTTTAATTTTAATTTTTCCACAAAACTTAGGCTATTTTTCAATAGTCTAATTGGAAAAAATGGTTTTGTAATAAAAGTGGGCTTAGAAATCAGTTTCAGTCATGGGGGTACTCATTTTCAAACTTAGAGCACCATGTAAACCCATAAACCCAAATTTCCTAAGTTTTGAGTGATTTTCCCATCACTTAGGCCAGAAAACCCTAAAAATCAAATACTAATTATTTTAATTAATAAATTAATTAAATAATGGAGAAAACCCCAAATCCTAAATCAGTGGGATTTTATCCGATTTGACTAAAATCAATCTCATCGGCTTTGGATTGACTGGAGCTGACCATTCCTTGATAGAAGGAGGTGATCTGGGCTGAACAGGGAGTGCACCATAGCATGCAATCTTGGGAATTGTGCCCTCTCTCTCTCCTCCACACGTGTGGGCCCATCTAGATGATTTTTGGTGGATGTTTTAGTTAACAGGTTGAGGTGTCAGTACGATCAGCTCTTCGATTGACAGTTACACTCAGTGAGACTCAGATCAGACTTAGTGAGACTCAGATCAAGCTCAGATTGACTCCACATACAGCTACAGTCTCTCTCTCCTTGGGAATTGCGCCCCCCTTGGGCTAGGTTTCCAGTTTGTGTTATAAATAAAGAACAGTTTTCCTCTTCCAAGCTAATGAGAGCTGGATTGAAGAGTTGTTGTTATTATATTGTTTACTATTTTGGAATAAAGAAAGCTTTGGAGGAAAAATCTATTTTGTAATTCTTTTCATGTGTGGATGGTGATTGTCAAGTGGTTATGAGGTATAATCTGTATTATTGATCTTTGATTTTTCCGGTTAATTGTTGGCCTTGAAGGAGAGCTCCCTCTCATTGGGGTAAGAGATCATTCTAGTTTGATTTATGCTCTTACTATTCGCTTGTTTCAGATCTCTTGGAGTTGCATGTATTTTAAGTTTAATTGCATGCTTTCTAATGATCTTTTTCCAACAACACCTATGTTTTAACCATTTGTTTGTGAAAGGATTTCTAAGTTGCAGGTGATCTCACTTGTAGAAGGGGTTGAGATAGTTTTCTAGGATATTTTGAGGACATAGTCCCTCAGTGTTCCACCAAAGCAAACTCCAAAGCCCAACATTCCCAGGCTTCCAACACTCTTTCTATCTCTTCCTCCTTCTAAAAATCAAAATTTTACTTGGTTACTTTGTTACAAGATTTGATATTATTTAGATATATTATATTAAAGTAAAAATTAACATAGATCTATTGTCTCAAGGCTCATAATTTATATCTTTCTCCTTAAAAGTTTCATAAGCATTCTAGATCTAGTTTTAGGCAAATCATCCTTTTTACATGGCATTTTAAAGAGAATCTGTAGTTTGCATGCATTAGATTTATGTTTTCTATTTTAAAATATAAAATCCAGAAATCAGTGCACATCACATTGGATTCCCTAAAGGAAATCGAAAGTCCCAAGGAAAGCTTGCTTTCCTTGGTTCCTTTTTTACCTTTTTAACTAGTTTTAACTTAGTTTTTTTTGTTGTTTAAAGCAGGATGACCCAAAGGTACTTTCAAAGTGATTTTGGGCATATTTAATTATAATAAGCTTGATGGTTTTTAGCAGGTATAACAAAAAGAGGAGAATCTATTGTTCGAAAGTGGATTTGGGGCCATCCAAATCCCCCCTAGGGGTCTCCCTTTTTCGACTGTAATCTTTAAGTTTGGAACTTTGTAAAGATATTGGTTTCATTCTGTATAAGAACCAAGAAGAATCATATAATTTCTCTACTATTTTAACCATTGATAATAAAAAAATTCTCCAAATAGGCTCTTTCCAGCCCATTCCCTATCCCCCCTGGGGGGATTTGCATCATTTTTTCCGTTTTTTTGTATTTTCTTATTTTTTCGCTCTAGATTAGTTTCATTTATGAAGAATAATATACTTTGATTACTTTATCATATATTCCATATTGCAGTATCAAAGTAACTTTAATACTTACCCCACAACTTCTCGATTGACCCGAAAGGGGAAAGAGATGTGTGGTAGGACAAATTAGAAAACCTGTGGTTTGCTTCTTTTTTGCTGATTGTCATTAATTTCTGCAAACAATATTTCTAAATTAAATCCCCTCCTTGATTCGTCGATTGAGTTCTACTTGGACCGAAAGAGGTTCTTGGAGGGTTTTTCTTTCTAAAAACACATCCTTTAAAATTTACTAAAAATTACAAAACTCCAGTGTGTATGAGCTGCACTTGGCTGCGATTCATCTGATCAGTCAAGCTACATCAAAAGAAACACGAGTGACTAGATTAATTAGGATTGAAGTTCCCCATTTAACCAGCATCAGGCGAAAATCCAATGCCTCAATCAAACAGTAAACGGTGGCAAAATACCCAAAGGAAGTGGGAACTCCTGGACAGTGACCTCGAGGTGTTGATATCTATTACAACCTCAGGTGTATTATGAATGTAGTCTCAGAGACTCCATTCAGCCCACACATTCCTTGCAGGTATCCGTGAAGGTTTATTTTTGGACATACTCAAAGTACCCCTCGGGTATATCTGGAGTCCCCCCTCACCTAATTTAATCCACTCATATTCCATATCAACTTAAAACGTACCAAGAGGCAATTGCAAAACATTCACTCCAAGCACATGCAAGTACATTTGATTATTTTATGACTCCATTTTTAAGGAACTGGTTTTTGTTTAAATCTTTCGATATATGTATATTGTGTGTCAGCATTATGCTTCTTGTGCTCATTTTTCATTGTGTCATCTATGGTCATTTATGGTTAGTTTCAAACTCCTAAGAAACTTATTCAATTTAACATCATCATACTAAGGTAATTTTCCTTAGTAACTTAATAGGGTCTACCACGCTTGGCTTCGTTAGGAGTTGAGCCTAAACGAAGGAGTCAAGAACAAGGTGACAGCCTTGACTCAAGGCTTTCCCCCAAGGACTCACTGAGTGGCTTGAATATTTCTGCCACATTCCCCCCCAGGTGTGTGAAAGGCAGCAACACTTTTTGGCGCCGTTACCGGGGATAAATCTTTTTATTCCCACAGTACAACTTTTGTTTTCTTCCTTTTTGTTTTTTCTTTGTTTGATGAATGCTTCGAGTAGATCTTTAATTTTCATCTGGCGAATCCACTGACTTTTTTCAGTTTTATTTTTACAAAGAAAAGCGAAAAAAAAAATTGTGAAAGATTTATAAATGCTTATTTTTCTTTTTCACATGGCGACTCCATTGAAGGGATAAAACCCTACTTTCTCATAATTTTGTTGAGACTTGTTGTGTGTAAATGAGCTCATACGACATAGTAAAACTTTAAATGCTCATTATTCGATAGCTCCAGTTTAGTACAAAATACATGGTTGATATATGGTACTGATAAGCCATTATGGATGACGAAGATTATGGTGCTCTAATTTCCAATGCATATCCTCCCATCGATTTCTTGGGCATCTTGGGTTTTCCTAACTATGAACCATATCTCCACGATGAAAGATATTCTCAGCCTCCATTTTTTTGTGGAAATGGTGATTCAGCTGTCATTTACATCATATCCTTTCTTTCATTTGTGAAAAAAATCAACATACTTCATAGGGATAATATGATGCGAATTTTTTCTCATTGTTTGAATTAGAAGGAATGGATATGGTTTTGTGGTCTTCCTTATAAATACATTACCTCCCCTGAAGACTTATGTGCTATGTTTTTTGAGAGGTGGCATAATGGTGAGGGAGATATGGTAACGGTTGTAGAAAGGGCCCTCACCTGCCTAAAGGAGCTAGAGGAGTCCGTGACTTCCATTATAGATGAGCACATTCGGGATGATCCTATTGAAGAGCTTCATGGGGAACCCATGATTGAACACATTGTTGAAGACTCTCCTCATGTCACCATAACTGAAAACATTGAAGATTTGAGATATTATCAAGTTTGTTGCAATGCTAATATTTTTCTAGAAAGCCCTCATGAGGAAACCATTATTGATATCGACACTTATGAAGAAATTTATGATGTGTATGATGCCACTCCTCTATGTTCATCACTTAGGGATGAAGTTTCAGAAAGTTTAACTTCTCATAATATCTTTGAAACCAAAAATTTGAAGGATGATTATTATGAACGGGAGGAGGGTAGTTATGTCTTAGGATGTGATACCAGCAAGGAAGACTCTCTCATATCCGACATAGATGGGAGTGATGACTATTGGAATTTCATAGATAATCCAACTTGTCAAAATCTTATTGAGAATCCCATCCATGATATGTCCAACAAGGGTAGTGTCTATTCAAAAATTTGTGGAAGTCCAATCTATGATACATCCATAGAGGGGAGCATGGATCTGGATACCTAGGAAAATCTTAGTATGGAAGAGGAGCATTCAAAATTTTCACATGTTCATTCAGATTCATATCATGGAGAGCCGCACAAAGTCAACAGTAATGAATACTTTGAGAAGCAGTGTTGTGAAAAGTTAGATGTGATGCAGTCAGTGGAATATCAGTCTTAGCCATCTTCTTCACATGTGGAGGTTCCTTATGTTTTGGAGCATCTTGGGACTTATGCAATGAGTTATCATTTGATAAGCCCTGATGATCAGTATGATGATGTGGTCAATCTGCCTCATCTTGCCGATTGGTATATTAGTCCTATCCAGTCATGGATATAAGCAGCATGCACATGCACATACCGGTTTGGGAAGAAATTTGATGAAGTATTATATTCTTATGATCTCCCATCCATCCCGCCCATTCTGGATCATCACGCAGGTTTTCATTTTCTGAATAAAGTATCCTTACTTTGGCTGGTACCCAAAGACAAGGCAAATTTCTTTTATGTTAATAAAATGCTTAGGTGGTTACATTGGATTTTTTATTACACCTAACCTTTTTATATCATGCTTAAAGTAGGAAAATAAGCTCCTTAAAAGAGAGCATTTACTTTTCACGTTTTTGTTTTGTACTTAGCTATAATAAAACTTTTTTTCATTAGTTAGTTACATTTATTTTGTTTAAATAAATCAGCTTAATGGTTCATTTGGTTTTTTATAAAGATTTTTCTACTGAGGTTTTCTTGTCAAGTTAAGATGTTTTAACAGGGTATATAAACTAGAGATTCTGGTGTTCTCATATCCTCTCCTTTCCCTATGACCATATCAACACATGTCCCACAGTTGGAGCTAGATGTTACCACCTAATTTGTACTTAGTGTTTTTTATCAAGTGAGCATGGTGAACTGGAAAAAGATTATTTGTTCAGACTTTAGAAGACCTTCAGAAGTGCTTCTAGGAAGTGCTTGTTGTACTATATCACATGTTCATGCCCTATAGGGGATTTGTAATAAAATGTTCTAGCATGATAGTGTCTGTAAAAGACTTGGTCTCTTAGACTTTATTTGTTAATCCGATCAGCCTAGGGTGTTTTTTCCCTTGGTTATTATTGGTGGTTGAATAAACGACTGATAATTTCTAAGTTTTTCACTCAATACCTCCAAAGTTGGGGTGGTTGGCTTGGCATTTAGGCCTATTGAGGTTATTAGAGTCTATGTGTCAATGTATAAACATGCTAGGAATTATGGTCAAGTCATATGAACATGTCTAAGTCCCCTAGCATTTAAATTTTTTAATTTTAATTTTTCCACAAAACTTAGGGAATTTTTAATAGTCTAATTGGAAAAATTGGTTTTGTAATAAAAGTGTGCTCAGAAATTAGTTTCAGTCATGGGGGTGCTCATTTTCAAACTTAGAGCACCATGTAAACCCATAAACTCACTTTTCCTAAGTTTTGAGTGATTTTCCCATCACTCAGGTCAGAAAACCCTAAAAATGAAATATTGATTATTTTAAATAATAAATTAATTAAATAATGGAGAAAACCCCAAATCCTAAATCGGTGGGTTTTGCTCCGATTTGACTGAAATCAATCTTAGCGGCTTTGGATTGACTGGAGCTAACCATTCCTTGACAGAAGGAGGTAATCTGGGCTGAATAGGGAGTGCACGGCATCATGCAATCTTGGGAATTGATCCCTCTCTCTCTCCTCCACACGTGTGGGCCCATCTGGATGAGTTTTGGTGGATGTTTCAGTTAACAGGTTGAGGTGTCAGTCCAATCAGCTCTCCCATTGACAGTTGCACTCAGTGAGACTCAGATCAGTCTCAATGAGACTCAGATCAAGCTCATATTGACTCCACATAGATTTGCAGTCTCTCTTTCCTTGGGAATTGCACCCCCCGGGCTTGGTTTCCAATTTTTGTTATAAATAAAGCATGATTTTTTCCTTCCAAGCTAGTGAGAGTTGGATTGAAGAGCTGTTGTTATTGTATTGTTTACTGTTTTGGAATAAAGAAATCTTTGGAGGCAAGATCTATGGTGTAATGCTTTTCATGTGTGGATGGTGATTGTCAAGTGCTTATGAGGTATAATCTGTATTATTGATCTTTGCTTTTGCTGGTTAATTGTTGGCCTTGAAGGAGAGATCCCTCCCGTTGGGGTCAGAGATCATTCTGGCTTGATTCATGCTCTTACTATTCACTTGTTTCAGATCTCTTGGAGTTGCATGTATTTTAAGTTTAATTGCATGCTTTCTAATGATCTTTTTGCAGCAACACCTGTGTTTTAACCATCTGCTTGTGCAAGGATTTCTAAGTTGCATGTGATCTCACTTGTATAATGGGTTGACCTAGTTTTCATCTTCCTCATCTTCAGGATATTTTGGAGGGCATAGTCCCTCGGGGTTCCACCAAAGCAGACTCCAAAGCCCAACATTCCCAGGCTTCCTAAAAATCAAAATTTTACCTGGTTACTTTGTTTACAAGCTTTGATATTATTTAGATATATTATCTTAAATTAAAAATTAACATAGATCTATTTTTTCAAGGCTCATAATCTATATATTGCTCCTTAAAAGTTTCATAAGCATTCTAGATCTAGTTTTAGGGAAATCGTCCTTTTTGCATGGCATTTTAAAGAGAATCCGTAGTTTGCATGCATTATATTTATATTTTATATTTTAAAAGATAAAATACAGCAATTATTGCACATCACATTGGCTTCCACAAAGGCAAGCCAATATCCCAAGGAAAGCTTGCTTTCCTTGGTACCTTTTTTACCTTTTTAACTAGTTTTAACTTAGTTTTTTTTTGGTTTAAATCAGGCTGACCCAAAGGTACTTTCAAAGTGATTTTGGGAATATTTCATTCTAATAAGCTTGATTTTTTTTGGCAGCTATAACAGAAATAGGATAAGCTTATTTTCAAAAGTGGCTTTTGGGCCATCCAAATCCCCCCATGGGTCTCCCTTTTTCGACTGTAATATTTAATTTTGGCACTTTATAAATATCTTGGTTTCATTATGTATAAGAACCAAGAGGAATCATATAATTTTTATGATATTGTAACCACTTATAATAAAAAATTCTCCGAATAGGCTCTTTCAAGCCCATTCCCCACCCCCCCTAGGGGGATTTGCGTCCTTTTTTTCGTATTTTGCATTTTCTTATTTTTTCTCTCTAGATTAGTTTCATTTATGTAGAATAATATAATTTATTTACTTTATCATATATTCCATATTGCAGTATCAAATTAACTTTAATACTTACCCCACGACTTCCCGATTGACCCGAAAGGGGAAAGAGATGCGTCGTAGGACTAATTAGAAAACCTGTGGTTTGCTTGTTTTTTGCTGCTTGTCATTAATTTCTGCAAACAATATTTATAAAATCAATCCCCTCCTTTATTCCCCTATTGAGGTC
Organism: Pseudotsuga menziesii; assembly: GCA_001517045.1. Taxonomy (NCBI): domain Eukaryota; kingdom Viridiplantae; phylum Streptophyta; class Pinopsida; order Pinales; family Pinaceae; genus Pseudotsuga; species Pseudotsuga menziesii. Next base: position 575,891 of record LPNX010281425.1, read on the forward strand.
CACTTGGACCGAAAGAGGTTCCTGGAGGGTTTTTCTTTCTAAAAACACATCCTTTAAAATTTACTAAAAATTACAAAGACTCCGATGTGTATGTTTTACACTTGGCTGTAGTTTGTTCGATCAGTCAAGCTGCATCAAAATAAATGTGAGTGACTAGATTAATTAGGATTCACCTTCCCCAATTAACCACCATCAGGCGAAAATCCAATGCCTCGATCAAACCGTAAACGGTGGAAAAATACCCAAAGGAAGTGGGAATTCCTGGACAGTGACGTCGATGTGCCGATCTCTGTTACACCCTAGGGTGTATTATGAACACAGTCTCAGAGACTCCATTCATCCCACACATTCCTTGCGGGTAGCCGTGAAGGTTTATTTTTGGACATACTCCAAGTACCCCTCGGGTATATCTGGAGTCCCCCCTCGCCTAATTTAATCCACTCATATTCCATATTAACTTAAAACATACCAAGAGGAAATTGCAAAACATTCACTCCAAGCACATGCAAGTACATTTGATTATTTTATCACTCCATTTTTAAGGCACTGGTTCTTTGTTTAAATCTTTCGATATATATATATATATATATAGATATTGTGTGTTAGTATTGTGTTTCTTGTGCTAATTTTTCATCTTGTCATCTATGGTTATTTATGGTTAATTTCAAACTCCTACGCAACTTATTTAATTTAACATCATCATACTAAAGTAAATTTCCTTAGTAACTTAATAGGGTCACCCCCTTGGCTTCGTTAGGAGTGGAGCCTAAGTGGATGAGTCAAGAACAAGGTGACCGCCTTGACTCGAGACTTGCCTCCAAGGACACACTGAGTGGCATGAATATTTCTTCCACATTCCCCCCCCCCCGCCATGAGTGTGAAAGGCGGAAACACAAATTGGTGTCCTCATGATATATTAGGATGTGGTCCTAAATTTGGGCACATGAATTGTGATTTCACAAATAAATCCTTTTCACTTCGCAGTAAGAGTGAAAACTTGTCACAATATTTTGATTCTTTATATATGAACCATATCCATGATATTTACACACGTGAACACAAATATAAGTGCAACATGAATCATAATTGTAAATAACACATAATATATAAACTCCGACAAACTGGTAGCTATAACTGCATACCCAAACATTCAACCTTGATTTGGATTTTCACTTTTACAAAGCTTGGGCTCTCAACACTCTTGATTTTTCTCCATGAGTTTGAGCTCTTCTACCTTCTTTGAGTCATCTCTCTATGTTTTTCTTCTATTCTTTCTTATATTTTGAGAATGACTCTAATTTCATTTACATAGATACAACCACTGACTTCTCTTGGAAGCTAGCAAAACAAACATTAAATATTATAATAAATTTACTACAGATATTTTACCTAAGAACTTGACTTCCAAACTACTATGCCACTGAATAAATACAAAGAGACATGAAATCCATACTCTAACAAATTGACTGAGATTGTTTTACTTGTACGAACTCTGGCTGAGATGGCGGGGACATGAAAACCATTAGCCCACAATTAATATTTGCAGCACATACCACAACAGGAATAACAGGAAGTTATCAAAGGATTTAGTACATGTCCACATTATAGGTTGGAAAAACATAACAAAATGTAGAATTGATATTGTAACATAAAAACATGTGTTAAGAACCCGTGTCAACCCTCCTCTTTATTTTGTTAGTATATTTTATCGGACGCGTATGCTTTGTAAGTCGTCACATCAGTATGTTGTATTATCCCACATTCATGGGGAGTAAGTAATAGTTGTTAAGTTTTTTAGTTATTATGTTGCATTATCCCACATTCATGGGGGGTAATAGTTGTTTAGATTGGACTTAGTATATAAGTATGTGTTGAGGCTAATGAAAGCATCGAAGAGTTGTTTTGTATTGAGCTTGCTCAAAGGAGGTTGCCCCCTTGAAGTGGCCCGAGATCAATAAAATATCTTTTACACTCCAATATTTCTTTTATATCATGCATTTTGATTGTTTATTGCAGGAGGTTCTCCACATCTGGTATCAGAGCACTTTCCTTTGCACAAGTGAGAATTTTTTTTTTTTTTGGAAAAAGAAGGGGCAAAATTGAGTGGCGACTTTCACATCCATTTTTCAAAATTTTTGTTTAGATTCAGGAAAAATAAGTTGTGTATATAAATTTGTCTTTCAAAAATACGCAGTTTCAAAAAAAGATCATCTCATTTGGAGTTCTAAAAGTGGAGATATCACGAATTTAAAATCAGCAATTTTTCAGAATTTCGGTGACGGCCGCGGAAATTGTAGAGTGACAATCTTTTGACTAGCTGAATAGAATTCTATTTTGAGTTCATGAGTAGAAGCAGAGTGGTTGTTCCAGTTCCAGAAATAGGCTATAATAGAGATTCTGAGCAATATAGATCGGGTTATGCTCATTTTAAAAGTTTTCTTCTTAAAACCCTAGCTTTAATTATGGGTTTTTGGGCATTGGGTGGAATTTCTACCACATTTTTTTTGGCACTGTGATTATTACAGTAGTTCTTCTTCTTGCAGCGGTATTTTTCATTTGGATCAGGGAATAAATCCTATCCGCTTAACTGTGGGAAGTACTTGGGCATAGCCCTAAAACTCATTGTGAGGAGTACCACAGGAACTCCGAAGTAGTTGGCCATTGAGAGGACCTGCCAAGAGAAAAGGGCAACGATCTCCACCATATTGACCAGATTCCCATCCGTGAGGAAAACCAAAGAGCTGTCATTTTTTGCCAAGCGGTTAGCAGTTTTACCTGCGCTGTGAACTGAGGGGTACTGCCCCAATACTCAAGCCTGAGACAACCTTGGTGGCCGAGTGACTACCTTTGAGCCATTAGGAAGCCGAATATACCTGGGGTCCATATCTATTTACAGTTGTGTTGCAGCTGCAACTGTTTCCCCAAATTTTCAAAATTTTGGACCCCCTTGATAATTTTTAGCATTGCCTAGAATCGTTTGGATCCATGAACTCTGTTTTTGTTTTTGCTATAATTTTGGACGATTTTGAGGTTAACTCTCTTCATGCTTTTTTGGAAAATTGCTTATGTCTGAAACTGCTGAGGGTTGTGGAATTTAGAGTTTGGTTTTTTCCCCTTGGGCTACGATTTCTTGCTTTGTTCTCAGAAGCTTATTTCTCATTCTAGCCACTATTTTGAAGGCCATTTAAACAATGTATCGGAGCCATGTTTCCTTAGGGAGCCTCCATTGTGGAAGCTGAACATTGAGCATTCCACAGGATATTCTTTGATTTCTCCGATGTCGTGTTGTATCGTTTTGACTTGTTTGCATTATCGGAGGTTGATCGAATTTTGGGTTGGGGTTGTTTGATTTTGTGAAGATGCTTTTTGGGCCACTGCACGACCTTAGGTTTTCTGAACACTTAACGTTTCATGATGATTTATGCGCCTTATCGGAAAGTTTATGGTTTTGATCGAAGGCTGTAGTCTGTTTGCTTTCTGCCATTGTGGCTCCCGAGTGAACTAAGTGTCTGCCATATAACCGCTCTGCTCGTCGATGCTTTGTCTGGGGTTCGTCGTTTTCATCTTTTGACCACGGGGCCCATAGTCTTTTCATCTTCCACTATTGTGGTTGCGTAATGTGCTAACCTTCCGACGTTGATGTCGTTTCATTCACCGACAGGGAACTTTATCGCCCAATGCTTTGGAATTTAGTTCTTCTGACTCCGATAGGATTAACGGTCCTGCGGAACTCATTGTCCATCTGAAACCTGTCATTGTGGCTGTAAGTAAGACTGTTCAGCTTATGTCTTAGTGTTTCAAGTCACTGATAAAGTTTTCCTGTCGTCTTGTGAATTTTTAAACCCTGTGCGGACGTTGGTTGGTTCTTGTTTCCTGTTAGGGCTTTCGCAATAAGAGTGTAGTACAGAGTCTCATTTTGAGAATCAGTTTGTGTTGTTAGTATGGTTTAAGTTTATTGAAAAGATGCAATCCTAATTAATGATGAAATGTTGTTTAAATACAGGTAAACTTGAAAGATTCTTTAGATTTGCTGCTATGAGAAGATGTAGTTAAAGGACAAAGTTGAGGAAAGTTGGCTAAACGTGATAAGCAAAGTTTGTTCTGAAATCAACAGATTTAAAAAAGGGACAAATAAAAGAAAAAGCAGAATCAATAGCAACAGAGTCCCTGTTTTTGGAAAAGGTTTAGCAGTTACTGAGCTGGTCCCATTTTATGAAGTCCTCATAAGTTGAAATTCGAATATAACACATTATACGAATCATGAGCACTCACAAACTGACAAAATTGTGGGATTAAAACGATCTGGGAAACCAGAAGGTTGGGGGGTAGGGGGAACCCATAGGTTTTGGGGATTTTTTGTATAAAGAAAGGAAAGTTAGAGGGAAGAGGGGGCTTTTCCCTGGAAAAACTTGTGAGTTGTTGTTTGTAAGAGGAACTACTTCGTTTTACAATAAGAAAATGTAAATTTTGCTTGTTGGAGAAGGTGCTGTGTGGAATGTTCAAATGAGATAAAATGAACAATGTTGAAGGGGAACTATTTCGTTTTTGACTTTGTTTCATTAACTGTGAGAACGTTCTAACTTTCTGAACCTATGTCCTTGTCTGAATGTTCTCTGGTATATTCTGTGATAATTTCCACTATGAGTAATGGAGGTTTTAACTATTGATAAGCTATCTTGTCATGTATATCTTCATTCATGTTTATGTGTTTGGTTCTAAGAACAACTGTTTGTGATTTACCTTAACATGTGAACGGTATCACATTACTCATGAATTAATATTTTTCTCTCTAGAGACAGCTTAGTTAGTATGTATTTTCTAGTTGCGTGTGATTTTAGATGTAAGAGAGTCTAAGACGAGAGGTAAGAACCTACGCATCACATTGTGACCACTTCTTGCATCCTTGATCAATCTACATTTTAGATAGGAACTTGCATATCATACTTAAAGTAAAAAAATACAAAAATATATACGATGGACCGGGCCGCAACCGGTAAAACCTTTTATTTTTGTTACTTGACCTATGGTATCCGGTCCGCAAACCGGACGGATTCCGTACACCAAATAGTCACGAGCTAGTTGGGAACATTGACTTGGGAGAATCCCTTGCTGTTGTTTCCTACGAATTTCCAGGACTCAACAGTTTCTAGTGCTAGAATGAGGGCCGTCAGTGCATGGCTGGCTGAGGAAACTCATTTTCCCGAGATCATTCCACCGGTAACAGTTCAGAAGGCAGTCTGTTTCCCAATCCAATTCCTAAAGAGAAATCTAGAGAACATTTGTATTCTGTGGACAATGAAGTTGTTAATGATCTAAGAAGACACACTAGGGCATATGTGAAGAAGATTGGAGGATTACCCATCATCCCTGAATTTCCCAGAAGAGAATATAAAAGGAAAGATCGTCCTATATTGGAAGATTCAGTGTTAGTGGGAGATTGGGAAGAATTAGTAGAAGTAGCATTACAGGAAGTTGTACAGCCTTTGAATCAAGTAGGCCCAGATACTCCTTACGGTTCTCCTGTTCACACTCCTATTCTTTCACCACCTCACTCTCCACCAAGACTCATGGCGGGCGTGAACGCAAATCAGCCACCCAACCCACCAAATCCACCACTTGCTTGGAAAGCCAGATCACCTTTAAACCTAACACCTCCTTTGCATGATTTACCTCAATATTTTGAAAAGATGCTGCCCAAGTTTGATCCAAATGAGAAGATGTTAGTAGATGACCACTTACAGAGTTTCTATCTAGCAATAGAAGGATTAAGGGCTAGGGAATATGAGGATGTGGTTTGTAGACTTTTTCCACACACACTTAAAGGAACAACAGCGTCATGGTATTTTGGTTTGCCTGCCAATTCTATCCCTGATTGGGATACCTTTGAAAGGATTTTTAGAAGTAAATATGCAACCCAAAAAACTCATGCAGCTCTTATGAAAGGACTATGCGCCTTAAAGAAATAAAGAAAAGAAAAGGCGCATGGTTTTACCCAAAGATTCGCAGCCTATCTTAAGAATTTTTTAGAAGATGACAAACCCTCAGATAAAGTCCTAATTGAATATTATACCTCATTTCTAGGGCTCGAGTTGGCCATGTTTTCCAAAATGAAGGCCAAACCTACGCTAGCTGAGACTTATGAGGAAGCAGAAAAAGTAGAGGACGAAAGGGAATGTATCAAAGATTATCCTGAATGGTCAGGAGAAAACAATGTCAAGAGGAAAGCTTTGTTGTTTACTAAGCCTAAATAGGAGCAATCACCAGATTTCGAAGGAATGGCAAAAATGATGTAGAAGCTTTCTAACAGAATCATAGACTTGGAAAAGGAGAAGGAAGCCCAAAAGTTCTACAAGCCTTATTACAAGAAAAGGGAAGATAACAATCAATCCCAACCTCCTCCTCACAGCCCTGCATCTATGAACTTAATAGAGGTAGGAATGGATAACTTCTATACTTTCCACCAACAACCCGATTCTGAAAAGAACTGTCCTCAATGGATAAATTCAATGACGTTGGTCATGAATCAGCTTTTAGATTCCAAGTTAATTGAAAAAATGATGAAGAAGGGAAAGATAACAGTAAATCAACAGAAAAACATTAAGATGAAGCCATGGTTTTATGGGACAGTGTATCTTTGTTTGATGCTGAGGAAGAAAATGATCTGAGACACAAAGGCATCCTGGAAACAAATGTGACAACAAGAAGCTAGGGGTTGATTAAGGAAAATAGTCTTATGCTCCCCAAGATCAAAAGAATTCAAAATAATGTTAAGAAATTCCAAAATAGTTCCTCAGCTAATAAAGTTCCGGATTTTACCATCACCAGTCAAAATCCTGGACAGATTCACATGCCTACTAATCCCAACGAAGAAAATAATGTTAGATTGAATCTCACTAAACATAAGATGGAGTATGACATTGTGGAGGATATCAAGAAGGTGAGGGAAAACATCTCATTATTTGAAATGTGCAATGTGCCACAACAAAAAGAAAAGCTATTAAAAGCACTTGAAGCATCAAAGGAGAGGCTGCCCACTGATAATCAGCCTCAAGAAGAAGAAATTGGTGAAGCACGTATGGGAGGTAAGCCTAAAAGTAAGAATTTGCCTTTTCTCCTTACTTTTGAAATCTTCAACCATAATGTGCATAACTGCCTAGTAGACTCGGGGGCATCAGTCAATGTCATGCCACTGTTGGTCTACAAAAAGATAAATGGAAAACCTAAACCATCTACCTGGAAGGTTGTTCAGTTGGATAGAACGAATGTGAAGTTAATTGGAGAAATGGAGGATGTTATCGTTTGCTTATCTTCCAATGATAAGGTGTGTCAAGTCATCGATATTGTGGTGGCTGACATACCAGAAGCTTATGGACTTGTTTTGAGCAAGGATTGGTCGGCTAAGATGAACTGATATTTTGCCTTAGATTGGTGTTGCAGCTGCAACCGTTCTCCCAAAATTTCTTAAATTTTGGACCCCTCCTCATGATTTAGCATTGTTTTTAATTGTTGGATCCTTTCAACCTTTTGGTCATGCTTTAATGTTGGATGATTTTAAAGGATTGACTCTCGGCCTTTTTTTCGGAGGTTGCGTGTGTTTGAAATTGTTTGGGTCGCCGATTGTGAGTTTGGTTTTGCTGATGGATCTTTGAAAGGCCACTGTTTCAGAGGTGAAATTTATTTTGACCGTTGTTGATTTGTTAAACTGTTCGAACAATCATTTTTTTGTTAATCAAGTGTCATACTATGTTAAATCGATGACTGCTGTCCATTTCCCTTCTGCCGTTGTGGCTCCCAAAGTAGCTAAGCGCCCTATGTGTAAAGCTCTCTGCTCGTCAATGTGTCGGCTCTCTAGTCACATGTTTTTAACCTTTTCGCTTCCACCGTTGCGGCCCCCAAATCAATTAGCCACCCGAAGTGTAAATTGCTCCGACCGCCGATGCGAGTCTTCCTGTATTCGCAGGTCCGTGGTTTTTTCTCTTCCGCCGTTGTGGTTGTGCAATGCTTTCGGCTTCCGATGTCAATGTTATTCCGACTTCCAATTAATAATTTTCCCACCCATGGGTCATGTGTCCTTAACCTCTTCTTTTCTACCGTTGCGGCTGTGAATAGGTCTACCCTACCGAGGTTAGCGCTCTGAGCCTCCGATGAAGTTCACGTTTCTTATCGTGGGTGTTTTCCTTCGAACCCATTGTTAGACGAAGTAGTGGTGCCAGCGTTCGTTAAGCCTTGTGGTAGTAACGCATTAAATGGCCTTCTTAATGCTTAGCCGTCTTAGTTGATATGGTTTGAATGCGATTCCAATGAATGATGCATGTCGTTTGATTGCAGGTGGTTTTCGGAGATTGGTCAAACTACTGGAACGCTAAGGGAGACGGACCGTTTGGTGAAGGTAGAGCCGAAACCAGCAGGAGCGCAAGGATGACAAGTGGAGTAGAAGACAAAAGCAGTAGCTACAAAGGCGCAGACCTAAAAACCAATCAGTTATCGAATGGTTCATGAGTGCATACAGAAAAGACAGAGGGATCTGAAGCGTTTAGTGAACTGAAAGGTCGCATGCTTGTGGACAGCCCAGGGGTCAACTGTTTTAGCTTAAATATGTGAAAATTAGAACTTACAGGGGAATTTTCCCTAGAAAAACTTGTAACCTAATGCTTGTAAGAGGAACTATTTCATTTTACAACCGGAGACTGCAAATTTTGCCTGTTCGAAGAAGTGCTGTGTGGAATATGTCAATGTGATTAAATGAGCAATGTTGAATGTGAACTATTTCATTTTCAGATATGCCTCATTAGTTGTAAGAGCGTTCTAACTTCTTGAACCTATGTTCTTGTATGAATGTTCTTCAGTACCTTTATGATGTCTTTTCCACTATGAGTAATGGAATTTTTAACTGTTGATGAGCTATCTTATCATATATACTTTTCTTCATGTTTATATGTTTGGTTATAAGAACAGCTATCTGTGATTTGCCATAACACATGAACATGGGTTCATTACTCATGAATGAATACCCAGCTCTCTAGAGATAGTTTAGTTAGTATTTATTTTCTTGCATGATTTCGATGCTTGTGAGTTCTAAGACGAGAGGTAAGAACCTGCGCATCACATTGTGACTACTCTTTGCATCTTATCACCCTGCATTGTTAATTAGGCACTTGCATATCATACTTAAGTAAAAAAATACAAAATACACAGTGGACTGGGCCGCAACCGGTAAAACGTTTGTTTTTTGTTACTTGACCTACAGTAGCCGGACCACAAATCGGACGGATTCCCTATACCAAACATTCATGGGATAATTGGGAACGTTGACTGGGGAGAATCCCTTGCTGTTGTTGCCTGCAAATTTCCAGGCCTCAACAACTGGTCGCATATGTGGCTGCTATATAAAGGAATCCCAAATCAAATTAAAGTTTTGAGGGAGCCCCACATGAAACACAATGTTACTCAGTTCGAAGGAAAAAATGAACTAGTGGATCCTGTTTTGGGAAACTATTTTATTGAGTTAGAACCGGGAAACTATCAAGCGGAAGAAGCCAGCGATACATCAAACACTCAGCCTGATCTCCTTCAGTTTTCACAGGCTGATGAATTTGATTGTAAAATAGTAGACTTAGCTATAGATGTAGATGTTAGTTCTCATGCAGTAGTAGGTAGTGATTTTTGGACGCTTTTCTTTGATAGTTCTAAAACTTTAGAGGGGTTGGGAGCCGGCTGTGTCCTATTTGACCCTATGAAAAACAAACATTTTCTTTCATGTAGGTTAGAGTTTGAATGTACCAATAACACAACTGAATATGAAGCGTTGGTTCAGGGGTTAAGGAAAGCAATTGAATTAGAGGCAAATAATCTGAAAGTGTTTGGAGATTCTGAAATAATTGTAAAACAAATTCCGAATCAAATACATTGCATTTCTCCTCATTTAAAATATTATCAAAATGAAGTATGGGTTTTAATTTAATGTTTTAATGCATTTAACATTGTATCGATTCCAAGACTTAAGAATGCAGTAGCTGACTTGTTGGCCACGTTAGCTGCGAGGCTTGTGCCCTCTAATAATTGGTGCTCTGTTGAATTGCTTTTCAGGCCCTCAGTTCCGGATATGATTACCAATCTACGAGTGTTCGATGACAATCAGCAGATTATAGAATGCTTAACGAATAACAAGGCATTCAAAGGGGCGATTATTGATGATGAAGAGCATCAGGCTGAGCTGAAATTCAATAATTTCATTCCTAAGGGAGTCAGAACTTTAGAATGGATGTTTGATTTAAATGAAAAATTTATAAGACCAGCAAATGTGAAGAATCATAGCTCATCTCTATAGTTCGAGTTAATTTGGGGACTGAGATGAAGCCTAAATTTGTGAATCTTGGAAAATGTTGTTCACCAGCTGAAAGGGATAAGTTCATCGTTCTTTTCAAGCAATACAAAGATGTTTTTGCCTGGACGTATGAAGATCTGAAGACATATGACACCAGTATTATCCAGCATGTTATCCCCATCAAATCTAGAATCAAACCTTATTAGCAGCCTTTAAGGAAAATGCATCCAAAATTGGAACCTCTAATCCAGAGTGAAGTTAAGAAATTATTGGATGCTAGAATCATTTTTAAGGTTAGACACTCGGAATGGGTTTCAAATTTGGTACCAGTGAGGAAGAAATATGGAGAAATCAGGTTATGTGTGGATTTTAGAAACTTAAATCGCACTTCAGATAAAGACAATTATCCTATTCCACCCATGGAGCAAATACTGTAAATGGTTTCAAGTTTTGAACTATTCTATTTATTACATGGATTCTTGAGCTACAATCAATTATTAGTAGCCAAATAAGATAGACTAAAAACAACATTCAGGACCAGGTGGGGAACTTTTGCTTACAGAAGGATGCCTTTTGGGCTCATAAACGCTGGAGCTACCTTCCAGAGGGCCATGGACATAGCTTTCCGTGGTCTGATTGGCCGTAGTGCTATAGTATACCTCGATGACATCACGATATTCTCGAAGAAAGGAGAGCAACATGCATTTCATCTAAAGCATATTTTTGAACGCTGTCGAAAATATGGTATCTCACTAAACCCCAAGAAGTGCATGTTTTATGTTACAGAAGGTAAGTTGTTGGGTCACGTGGTGTCTAAGAAGGGGATCTCCATAGACCCAGAAAGGTTCAAATCCATTGAACAGTTTCCCTTGCCCCATAATAAAAAGAGCATGGAATCATTTATGGGGACAATAAACTTCATGCGAAGGTTTGTGCTAGATTTCACTCCAATTGTTAGACCTTTGTAGCAAATGGTAAAGCAAAGTGTAGAGTTCAAATGGACTGATGTAGAGAAGAATGCATTCAGTAAGATTAAAATAGCTGTTGCGCAGGCACCTTCCCTCGAAAGTCCAGATTTTGATAAAGATTTTATTCTGTACACTTTCACCTCTGATGATTCACTAGAAGCTGTGCTGACCTAGAAAGAAGATGGGGGAGATGAGTTCCCCATATCATTTATGAGCACTAGTCTCCAAGGGGCCGAATTGAATTACCCTTATTTGGATAAACAAGCTTATGCAATGTTCAAAGTGGTGAAACAATTCAGACCATATATACTGAAAAACCGAACAAAGGTAATAGTTCCACACGCAGCTGTGAGGTCTCTTTTCATACAAAAGGAGCTAGGAGAAAGGAGAGGCAACTGGGTAATGGGGGAGATGAGTTCCCCATATCATTTATGAGCATTGGTTTGCAAGGGGCCGAATTGAATTACCTTGCTGTGGATAAACAAGCTTATGTAGTGTTCAAAGTGGTGAAACAATTCAGACCATATATACTGAAGAACCGGACAAAGGTAATAGTTCCACACCTAGCTGTGAGGTCTCTTTTCATACAAAAGGAGCTAGGAGAAAGGAGAGGCAACTGGGTAATGGCTCTACAGGAGTATGACCTCAAATTCAATCCATCCTCCATAGTCAAAGGGCAAGGATTGTGCAAACTGATGACTGAAAGTAAAGACAATGAAGAACATGACTGGGAAGATGAAGCTGAGTTACATTTGATGGATGTATGTCCTGTTTTCATAGCTCTGGACTCTTGGTATTGAGACCTTGTGCATTACCTTCAAGCAGGATTGTTACCAGAACATTGGAATTCTAAGCAAAGAAGAGCACTACTTAAATCAGCCTCATATCAATTTATTGAAGGAATATTATTCAGGAAGAATTATGATGGAGTTCTTCTTAGATGCTTAGAGAAAGAAGATGCAAAGAAGGTAATGATAGATTTACATGATGGGCCTGCTAGAGGACATTTTTCCAGAGATACTATAGCTCATAAAATTCTTAGAGCCTGATACTATTGGCCCATGCTGTTCAAAGATGCACATGCCCATGTCAGAAAGTGTGACATTTGTCAAAGGTGTGGTGGAAGACAAGCTAAAGCAGCAGGACTGTTAAAGACTGTGATGATAACCGAGCCCTTTCAGCAATAGGGGTTGGATATCATTGGGGAGATAAAGCCTAATTCTTCTCTGCAACACAATTATATTCTGACAGCAACTGACTACTTCACTCGGTGGGTCGAAGCCATTCCGTTGCGTAAAGTAAATGAAGATGCGGCCATGCCCTTTTTGCAAGACCATATTATGACCAGGTTTGGATTTCCAATTTCTTTAGTTTTCGATAATGCTACTTACTTTTCCTCCATTATATTAACTGCATTTTCTCATGAGAAAGGAATTAAGTTGCATTACTCTGCTAATTACTATCCACAGGGAAATGGTTTAGCTGAATCCACGAACAAGAATCTGATTAGGATTTTAAAAAACATAGTGATAGAAAATCAGAGGAGTTGGCACTCAGCGTTACCAAATGCTCTATGGGATGATAGGGTCACCCCAAAGACTTTGTTAGGTGTGTTCCTGTATACCCTTGTTTATGGGAAAGAGGCCATTCTACCCCCAAATATCATGTTACCCTCTTCCATAATCGCTCAAGAATCCAGAGGATTAGATAATGAAGTCTTGCAAATGAGGATATATAATCTCCTGAAGGTAGAAGAGTCTTGATCTAAGGCCAGAGAATGCTTTAAACAAACAAGAGGTAGTAAAGAGATGGTTTGATAAACACAAGGCTGGAACAAAAGAATTCGAGGTGGGAGATTTGGTTCTCAAGTGGGACCATCCCCATGATGAGAAAGGAAAACACACAAAATTTCAACAGTTATGGGTAGGACCTTTCCAGATTGTGGAAAAGCTTGGCCCCTCAACCTATAAATTGCAAGATTTACAGGGTTGGGAAGAGAACTTACCAGTAAATGGTTTAGTTCTCAAACCCTATTTTTCCTGAGTTTTGTTTTTGTTCTTTTATCTTGTATATAAATAATTTGAATTGGTTGTTTACTTTGATTTATGTAGTTCTATTTTGTTTTAGTTTAGATTTTGACTAATTTCAATAAATGGAGGCAAACTCTTGGTTGCATGGAGAACATCAAAATTATAGAATGATCAAAGTTCTTGGGTGTAAGACTGTGTATTATTGTTTATCTAAAAGAATTTCTTCTATTTTAGTAGTTTTATCGAATGGCTATGAACACATTGAAGTCCTGCTTAATCCTTGTAAATCAAACTAGAATCAAAGGTCTGGAATACTATTTCGAGGCTCTGTCCATCTCATATTTTAAAATGTCCCAGGGAGTGACAGCAAAGGGCCCATGGAAAGGAAGCAGAGTAAACATTATATTATATATAAATGATCCCATGCCAGTAATTGAATGCCAAACAACAGATAAGAGTCGAAAGCTCCTATGAAAGAATTATGTATCAAAACAAAATACTGAACCATATAAGTACTAAATTGCCAAAAGTTCCTCTCCGTCTATGAGCTGAAAATTGAATACATCTCTCACACAAAAGGACACTATGGATAGAGGAGCCTAAATCAAAAATTTCAGAAAGAAAGGCATGCAGGAGGACTCATATGAAAAGGACAAAAGTTCAAAAGCACAAAAGGTGCAAAATGGCATGGGAATGAGGAACAAATGAATATTTCTGTTTACCATATGCTACAATCCTGTGGTGTCCAAGCTGACAGTTACCTGAAGACAGAGGTAACAAATGAAACTCATCTTCCTGGCCTCAAAAGAGTTATCTTGACTTGAAAATCTTGGTTTCCACTCTCCTAAATTGGACTATCATCAATGATGAAAAGTACATATATTTGCCATTTGTGAAATCCAGATATTTGGAAGAATTCAACATGTTTGTTTGTTTTTAAATAGTCTGTTACTCAAGAAATAATTTTCTAGAGATCTAGGTCCACCAGGTAGTCGCGAATTGTTGTAGCGGTAACTGTTTCCCCCAAATTTTAAAAATTTTGGACCCCTTGATAATTTTTAGCATTGCCTAGAATCGTTTGGATCCATGAACTCTGTTTTTTTTTTTGCTATGATTTTGGACTATTTTGAGGTTAACTCTCTTCATGCTTTTTCGAAAAATTGCTTATGTCTGAAACTGCTGAGGGTTGTGGAATTTAGAGTTTGATTTTTTCCCTTTGAGCTGCGATTTCTTGCTTTGTTCTTGGAAGCTTATTTCTCATTCTAGCCACTGTTTAGGAGGCCATTTAAACAACATATCAAAGCCATGTTTCCTTAGGGATCCTCCATTGTGGAGGCTGAACGATGAGCATTCCACAGGATAGTCTTTGATTTCTCCGATGTCGTGTTGTATTGTTTTGAATTGTTTGCATTATCGGAGGTTGATCAAATTTTGAGTCAGGGTTGTTTGATTTTGTGAAGCTGTTGTTTGGGTCGCCGCATGACCTTAGGTTTTCCAAACACTTAATGTTTCATGATGATTTCTGCGCCTTATCGGAAATTTTATGGTTTTGATTGAAGGCTGTTGTCTGTTTGCTTTCCACCATTGCGGCTCCCGAGCGAACTAAGTGTCCACCATATAACTGCTCCACTCGTTGATGCTTTGTCTGGGGTTCGCCGTTTCCTTATTTTGACCACGGGGCCCGTAATATTTTCATCTTCCACTATTGCAGTTGTGTAATGCACTAACTTTCCGACGTTGATGTCGTTCCATTCGCCGACAGGGAACTTTACCGCCCGATGCTTTGGCATTTAGTTCTTCCAACTCTGATAGGCTTAATGGTCCTGCGGAACTCGTTGTCCATATAAAACTTGCTATTGTGGGTGTAAGTAAGACTGTTCAGCTGATGTCTCAGTGTTTCAAGTCGTCGATAAAGTTTTCCGGCCATCTTGTGAATTTTTAAACCCTGTACAGACATTGGTTGGTTCTTGTTTCCTGTTAGGGATTTCGCAGCAAGAGTGCAGTACAGAGTCTCATTTTGAGAATCAATTTGTGTTGTTAGTATGGTTTAAGTTTATTGAAAATATTCAATTCTAATTAATGATGAAATGTTGTTTAACTACAGGTAAACCCGGAAGATTCTTCAGATTTGCTGCTACGAGAATATGTAGTTAAAGGACAAAGTTGAAGAAAGTTGGCTAAAAGTGATAAGCAAAGTTTGGTCTGAAATCAACAGATTTAAAAAAGGGACAAATAAAATACAAAGCAGAATCAATAGCAATAGAGTCCCCATTTTTGGAAAAGGTTCAGCAATTACTGAGCTGGTCCCGTTTTATGAAGTCCTCATAAGTTGAAATTCGTATGTAACGCATTATACGAATCATGAGCACTCACAAACTGACAAAATTGTGGGATTAAAATGGTCTGGGAAACCAGAAGGTTAGGGGGCAGGTGGAACCCAAAGGTTTTGGGGGTTTTTTGTATAAAGACATGAAAGTTAGAGGGAAGAGGGGGCTTTTTCCCTAGAAAAACTTGTGAGATGTTGTTTGTAAGAGGAACTACTTCATTTTACAATAAGAAATTGCAAATTTTTCCTGTTGGAGAAGGTGTTGTGTGGAATGTTCAAATGAGATAAAATGAACAATGTTGAAGG
The DNA here is from genome assembly GCA_001517045.1 of Pseudotsuga menziesii. Lineage (NCBI taxonomy): Eukaryota > Viridiplantae > Streptophyta > Pinopsida > Pinales > Pinaceae > Pseudotsuga > Pseudotsuga menziesii. The sequence goes on from LPNX010281425.1 coordinate 591,845, forward strand.
GGAACTATTTCGTTTTCGACTGTGTTTCATTAACTGTGAGAACGTTCTAACTTTTTGAACCTATGTCCTTGTCTGAATGTTCTCTGGTATATTCTGTGATAATTTCCACTATGAGTAATGGAGGTTTTAACTGTTGATGAGCTATCTTGTCGTGTATATCTTTATTTATGTTTATGTGTTTGGTTCCAAGAATAGCTATCTATGATTTACCTTAACATGTGAAGGATATCACATTACTCATGAATTAATATTTTTCTCTCTAGAGACAGCTTAGTTAGTATGTATTTTCTAGTTGCATGTGATTTTAGATACGAGAGAGTCTAAGACGAGAGGTAAGTACCTGCACATCACATTGTGACCACTCCTTGCATCCTTGATCAATCTGGATTTTAGATAGACACTTGCATATCATACTTAAAGTAAAAAAATACAAAAATATATACAGTGGACCGGGCTGCAACTGATAAAACCTTTTATTTTTGTTACTTGACCTACGGTAGCCAGAATGCAAACCGGACGGATTCCCTACACCAAATAGTCATGGGCTAGTTGGGAACGTTGACTGGGGAGAATCCATTGTTGTTGTTTCCTACGAATTTCCAGGCCTCAACAAGTTGATAACGCACAGAATTCGAGAACTGTCACAGATCATTTACTCCAATTCAAGTTGATAAAGCACTGCCACAGATCATTTCTTCTTCTTCTAAAAAAAAAAAGTATAAATTTATTTTTTTTAGCCATATATTCCTTGATTTAGCTATATTTCCCTTGAAAATTCATTGTAACCCTTGTCATTCCATTCTACATATTTAATTCATTAAGGACCCTATCCCAATTCTATTGATGTAATTATAACTTCGGAATGTATTCACTTGTATTTCTTATGTATTATAACCCGATGTTTATTTTGGGATGTACTTGTGTCATGTCATGCACCGATGTTCCTATCGGGAGGTTCATATAATGTAAACAAGTCATGTCAAGTCATTGTGGGTAACCCTCCTATTGATGAAGGGTTAAAGTCCCTGCAGTTCTGGGGCACTAAGGTTATTAGACTCACCTAGTGAAGTCGGCCCTAGTTGGGTTTAGTCAAGTCAAGAATTAGTATAAATAGAGAGCTAGCCTCTCTATTTATCACACACTTAGTTGTAGCACATAGTTGAGGAAGAGAAAGACACTGGGATGAGGAAGAAAGAGGTTACTGCTGTCGAGAGATCATCTTATTGTTTTGGGTTTTTATTTTTGATGCTGATTCTATCTCTAAGGAAGTTGCGGGGTTTTCTCCATTTATGGTTTCCCTGAGGAAACACACTGTGTTCATTGTCTCTTGTGTTTGAAACATCCTGGGCCTGGATTGATCTCCTCCTCAAAATCGAAGTTAGGGATCAAGATCAAAGCATTTGGTTGGACAGAACTCCGAAAAATCAAAACCCTAATCTGCTCCTGAACCATCACTGCAGATTTTCAGCTCCAAATCCAGATCTGACATCTTGACCTAGTAATATCTAAATCTTTTGTATTTCCATTTGAGGCTCTCAGTTAAGATGTCTCATCATGCCAAGCTTGATGAAAATCTTGAGGGAGATGATAACTTCTAAGCCTGGAAGTATAGGATCTCCCTGGTCTTGGAAGAAAATGAGTTGGACTCCTATATCAGTGAGGAGGTTCCAGTTCCAGAGGGAGATGAGTCTAAGGCCTTACATAAGAAGAAGTTGGTTATGGCAAAGAGAATTATTGCTGATTCAATCAAGGATCACCTCATACCACAGGTGTCCTCCCTAAAGACACCTAAAGATATGTTTGATGCCCTAACCAAATTGTTTGAATGGAAGAACATAAACCAGAAGGTGAATCTGAGAAACCAACTGAAGAATGTAAATATCCAGAATGCAGAGACTATCCAGTCTTACTTTACAAGGGTCTCTCAGATCAAGGAATAGCTGGAAGCAGTAGATGAAGAAGTGGAAAATGCAGAGATTGTAATGACCACCTTGAATGGTCTCCCTAGATCATGGGACTCCTTCATTCAAGGAATCTGTGCCAGAAAGATGTTAGTCAAATTCAACAAACTATGGGAAGAATGCTCTCAAGAAGAATCTTGGATAGCATCTCGAGAAGAGAAGATGGGAAGTGAAGATCAAGCTCTCACAGTTCACTCCAAGAAAGGTATAAGAAACTCTCATCACTCCAGAGGTAATACCTTTCACCATAAAGATAACATTAGAAAGGACCTATCTAAATTAAGATGCTATACATGTGATGAAAGAGGACACTTTGCAAAATATTGTCCTAGAAACAAGATTAGGTCTCATAAGAAGAAGGGAAACAAGAGAAGACATCATTCTCATGCTGCAGAGGATGATGAACCTTCCACCAAGAGAACCAGATATGAAAGTGAATATTCTTCAAGTGATGAAGAATATGTTTTGATTTTCACTCTTACAGGAAACATTAATCATGGAAGCAATGATTGGATTATAGACAGTGGGGCTTCCAAACATATGATAGGATTCAAGGAATCCTTTGTAAAACTATCAGAACATGAATCACCTCACAAGGTGAAGCTCGGAGATGATTACCAGTATCCAATAAAAGGTAGTGGGGAATCCTCCTATAAGCTAGAATCTAGAAATTCTATGACAATGAAGGAAGTATTATTTGTGCCAGGACTAAAGAAGAACCTCCTCTCCATATCTGCATTAGATGCAAAAGTAATGAGGGTTGCATTTATAAATGGTCAAGTCATCATGTGGCCAAAAGGAAATACTATTGATGATGCAGTAGTGATTGGAGAACAAGAAGGAGGATTGTACAAATTGAACGGCCATCCAGAACAAGCCTTGGTCCATGACACAGTATATCTAAATGAACATTGGCATAGAAGGCTTGCACATGTGCGTTACAGAGCACTACCACTTGCAAGCAAAGTTGTTGAAGGTCTTCCAAAAATTCAAGCAAACATGATGGGATATGAAAAGTATGTGAGAAAGGAAAGAACACAAAGAAGACATTTCCAAGTAGCGAGAGCAAAGCAAAAGGAATATTGGAAATCATCCACTCCGATGTATGCGGACCAATGTCATCAAGTTCACTAAGAGGGTATGTATAATATGTTTCTTTTATTGATGACTTTTCTAGGAAGACATGGATTTACTTCATGAAGAACAAAGATGAAGTATTCAACAAGTTCAAGGAATTCAAAGCCTTGATCGAGAACCACACTGAAAAGAAGATCAATACTTTTCGATCAGATAATGGCGGAGAATTCACATCAAATGAATTCAAAGAGTTATGCAAAGACTCATGGATTAAGAGGGAGTTGTCCACTCCATATAATCCACAACATAATGGGATTGTAGAAAGGAAGAATAGAACCATCATGGAAGCTACAAGAGCAATGCTTCATGATCAAGATCTTCCTATGCATCTATAGGCAGAAGCTGCCAAAACAGCGGTGTATGTACAGAACCGTACTCCACACAGAGTAATCGAGAACAAGACTCCTGAAGAAGTCTTCTCTGGAAAGAAACTAGAAGTCATCCATATAAGAATATTCAGCTATCCTGTGTACATACACATTCCAAAGGAGAAGAGAACAAAATAAGATCCTTCAGGAAAGAAGGGTATATTCGTGGGATACTCTGAAATATCGAAGGCTTATAGAATATACTTCCCATGATTCAAGAAGATTGACATCAGCAGGGATGTGACATTTGATGAAGACACAACTTACAACAAATCCAGAAAGAAACCTACTGAAGAACCTGAAGAAGCATAAGAACCTAGAATTCATGATACAACCATGAACGAAGAAACTCAAGAAGAAGATCGAGAATTTGAAAAACCACAAAGACCTGTAGATCCACCTCAGAAAAAGAATCCTCACGAGAGGAAACCTGCTTGGGTATGAGAAGCTATCTAAGGTGTAGAAAGATATGGGGCTCTAGAAGAGAATCACATAGAAAGAAAGAGGACCAGATCTTGCTCTGGTTATGTAGCATTACTATGTGATTTCATCGATAAAGAACCTTCCAATTATGAAGAAGCGGCAGGACAGAAAGAATGGAAGGATGCTATGATCGAAGAGTATCAATCGATCATGAAGAATGATGTTTGGGATGTTGTCCCAAGACCATAAGGGAAGTCAGTTGTAACTTCCAAATGGATCTACAAGATCAAGCATGCTGCAGATGGTAGCATAGAAAAATATAAAGCAAGATTTATTGCTCGCAGTTTCTCCTAGAAAGAAGGAATAGACTATGCAGAAACTTTTTCACCTGTAGCCAAATACACTTCCATCATATCAGTACTTTCTCCTGCTACAGTGATAAAATGGAAGATACACCAGATGGATGTCAAGACTACTTTCTTGAATGGTGTAGTAGAAGAAGAAGTGTATGTGGAACAACCACTCGGTTTTGATACACATGACAGGGAGTCTCATGTATGTAGATTGAACAAATCCCTGTACGGTTTGAAACAGGAACCCAGGACATGGTACAACATACTTTATAGCTTTCTATCTAGTTTGTGCTTTACTAAGAGTAAAGCAGATTCCAACCTTTACTACAAGGTTGAATATGGCAACCTAGTGATGCTCCTACTGTATGTAGATGATCTGTTTGTAATAGGTATGGATGGGTTGATTGCTGGTATGAAGAGGAAGCTTGTTGCCAAGTTCGAGATGAAGGAATTGGGTATGATGCATTATTTTCTAGGCATTGAGGTGTGGCAGAATGTAGATGGAATTTTCCTAGGACAAGGGAAATATACGATAGAGATTTTGAAGAGTTTCGGGATGATGGACTGCAAGGCCATGACCACACCTATGGCATCGAACCTGAAGCTATTGAGTGATGCTTCATCAAAAGCAGTTGATGCTACAATGTATCATCAGATGATTGGGTCCTTGATGTACCTGAAGAACATGAGACCAGATATTTTCTTTGTTGTGAACACCTTTAGCTAGTTCTTGACAGATCTGAGACATGTTCACTTGATTGCCGCAAATCATATTCTGAGGTACCTGAGGGGTACAATTGATTATGGGATCAAGTATGAGGTGAGTCAGAAGATTAACCTAGAGGGTTATGTTGAATCAGATTGGGCAGGAAGTGCCATCGATAGGAAGAGCACTTCAAGGTGTTGCTTCAGTATGGTATTAGGTGTGATCTCTTGGTTTAGCAGGAAGCAATCCTATGTGGCACTGAGTACAACTGAAGCATAGTATGTCGCAGCTTGTTTAGCTAGTTGTGAGGTAGTATGGCTAAGGAAGCTACTATCTGATTTATTTGATCTCCAGTTGGATGCTACTTGTATATATTGTGACAACTAGAGTTGTGTGAAGTTATCGGAGAACTCAATGTTCCATGACAAGTCGAAGCATATTGAGATCAAGTATCACTATATCAGGAATATGGTGCAGAGGGGATCAGTGAAGTTCCAGTATGTTGCAATGGATGAATACATAGATGATGTGTTGATGAAGCTATTAGCCAGAGTGAAGTTTGATTACTTTAGGGAGAAGCTTGGTGTTCTCCAGATCGATGTTCCTTCCAAGGGGTAGTGATGAGTCCATGAGCCATTCTGACATGGTGAGAGGATTAGTTCCTTCCATGGTTAGATGTAAGGGTTTAGCCATTTTGTCATGGTGAGAGGATTGGTTCTTTCCATGTCAGATATGAGTGCTAAGCCATTCTGATATGACTGTAGGATTGGTTCCTACATGATCATATATAAGGGCTATTGCCATTCTTGGAATGGAGGTGCCTAGTAAGTTACCAGGAATACTTGGTCTAGGACTGAGGGACATTGTGATATGACTATAGGATGTGTTCCTACATGATCAGATGTGAGTGCATGTCCATTCTGATGTGATTGAGGGATGTGTTCCCACTTGATCAGATATAAGGGCTGTTGGCATTCTCTTGGAGAATGGAGGCACCTGGTCAGTTACCAGGAACCCTCAACCTAGGGTTCAGAGCCTTTCCAGCATGGTTGGAGGATGTGTTCTCGTATGGTTGGATGTAAGTATAGAGCCTTTCCAACATGGTTGTAGGATGCGTTCCCGCATAATTGGATGTAAGTGCAGAGCCTTTCCAGCATGGTTGTAGGATGTGTTCCCGCATGGTTGGATGTAAGTGGAGAGCCCTTCCAGCATGGTTGCAGGATGTGTTCTAGCATTGTTGGATGTAAGTGCAGATCCCTTCTAGCATGGCTGCAAGATGTGTTCCCGCATTGTTGGATGTAAGTGCAGAGCCCTTCTAGCATGGTTGCAGGATGTGTTCCGGCAAGGCTAGACGTAAGTGCAGAGCCTTTTTAGCATGGTTGTAGGATGTGTTCTTGCATGGCCAAATATAAGTGTTGATCCTTTCTGATAAGGTTTTCGGATGTGTTCCCGCATGATCGTATGTGAGTGCTAGGCCTTTCTGATGTGTTTATCGGATTGGTTCCTACATGATCGGATGTGAGCGCTGGGCATGCCTTTCTGACATGGTGTTGGATGTGTTCCTCTGATGGTCATATGTAAGTGTTGGGAAGGCCATTTTGACTTGGTGTAAGGTATAAGCGCTGAAGAAGACCTACATGGAGGATAGGCCTACAACCAGCATGAAAAAGGGATGGCTCTGTAGAACTTCCTGTGACAAGAAGAATCATGAGATAGCACCCATGATGATGGTTCAGTGATGACTAGCAGTGATGATCCAGATCCAGTGATGATGTCCAGTGCTGATCAAGATCGAGTGATGATTCAAATCCAGTGATGATGTCCAGTGATGAACAAGATTGAGTGATGATCCAGATCCAGTGATGATCCAAATCCATTGATGATGTTCAGTGATGATCCAGATCCAGTGATGATCTAGATCCAGTGATGATGATCCAGATCGAGTGATGATCCAGATCTGATGATGACGATGACTTGAAGTTGAAGATGAAGATGACTCGAAGATGAAGATGACGAGAACTTGAAGATGATTTAAATGATATAGAGAAGAATACTTGTGCTAATAAATTGTGTCAAGAGAATACCTTCCTAGTTAAGAGGGAGTGTTGATGTAATTGTAACTTCGGAATGTATTCACTTGTATTTCTTATGTATTGTAACCCAATGTTTATTCCAGGATGTACTTGTGTCATGTCATTCCCTGATGTTCCTATCAGGAGGTTCTATAATGTAAACAAGTCATGTCAAGTCCTTGTGGGTAACCCTCCTATTGATCAAGGCCCTAAAGTCCCCACAGTTTCAGGGCAATAGGGTTATTAGACTCACCTAGTGAAGTCGACCCTAATTGGGTTTAGTCAAGTTAGGAATTAGTATAAATAGAGAGCTAGCCTCTCTATTTATCACACACTCATCCACACTCAGTTGTAGCACATAGCTAAGGAAGAGAAAGACACTCGGGCAAGGAATAAAGAGGTTACTACTATCGAGAGATCATCTTACTATTTTGGGGTTTTACTTTTGATGCTGATTCTATCTCTAAGGAAGTTGTGGGTTTTTCTCCATTTATGGTTTCCCTGAGGAAAAACATTGTGTTCATTGTGTCTTGTGTTTGATTGCTGTGCTTGTTGTTTTCTCAATTAAATATCCTAATGTTATGCTAGCTCAATGTTAAAAATCTAACAAATTCCACTTCTCAAAGCCCAAAATTCCATCTCCTTCTTTCACCCTGCTTCTAAAATTCAATTTTTTTGTTTCCTTGTTCCTCAAAAAGCGTCCACAACCTAGTTACCCTCTCGCGTTTTTTCCAACTCAAAATTTTCCTTTTCTAAAACCCTCTCTGTTTTTGTTTTTTTACCCATTTCTGATTAAAAAAATAAATTATTTCTTATGGCTGTCACCCGTGCATGAGAAAATAGACAAATGGAAGAATAACTTCTCACCCTCAAGACCAAACTCAAAGATCTAGATCAAATATTTATCGACCTCCATCTTCAGCATTCAGCCATGAGCAAATGACAATAGCCTGAGTCTTCTGTAGACACTGAGTTCTCTGCTTCCAGCAACTTTTGTGGGCCGAAGATTGAATTCCCTCGCTTCAATGGTGATGATCCAAGTGGATGGACACATAAGGTAGAACGATACTTTAATATGCATAACACTTTTGATGTCACCAAAGTCCCACTTGGATCATTTCATTTGGAACGTGAAGCCCTTCAATGGTTCTGTTGGTACATCAAGGATCATGAAGAAACCCAATGGACAGATTTTTGCCAACTCCTTTTGCACTGATTTGGCCCTAGTGGTTTTGATGAATTCACAGTAGCACTCACCAAACTTCGCTAGACTGGCACTATGAGAGAGTATTAGACAGAATTTGAGAACTTAGTCAAGCACACAGAAGGATTTTATGATGCATTCTACAAGAGTTGTTTTATCAGTGGTCGTAAGGATACAATCTGATATGATGTTACAATGTTCTGTCCCAACATAATGATATAAATCCTAGGGTTGGATAAGTTGGTCAAGGACAATATTAGGGCTCAGCAATGCCCCAAATCCAATTTTTTTCCATTCAGAAATATGGTTCCCCAAAAACATCCAATCCCTCTCACTCCTAGAACCACTCTTGTCAAGTATTTGTCTGAAGCCAAGATGCGGGCACATAGGGAAAAAGGACTTTGTTATAATTGTGATGATAAATTCACCCGAGAACATCAATGTATTGAACACAAGCCCTATTTCTTGGATGTGGCTTCTCTGCCTGCACTTGAAATTTTTTACGTTGCTCAGGATCAACTAGACGATCAGGTTGACATTCCACAGCTACCTATTGACCCTCAGATTGCTAAACAACTTGATTGTTTTTTCCATCCTTGCTCCAGCTTTAAGGTCATGGTTGCCAATGGGAGCACCTTACCTTGCAAAGTAAAGTGTCGCAGTGTGTGTATATTTATTGGAGATTATAACTTGCGCTCTAACATGTTTTCCATACCCCTAGGAGGTTGTTCTGTGATTTTGGGCACTCAATGGTTACGCACACTTGGACCCATGCCCTCCCACACATTCAATGGATTACAACGAAGGTCTCTCATCATCCTTAGTTCACATTACATGGAAACGATTCTTAAGAATAATTCACATGGTTTCATCACTCAACTCCATTTCATTTTGATGCAACCTTCGGCAGTATGAAATAATCCCTTGGATATTTCATTCCAATGCACCCTTCAGATGCCTAATTTTTCCAAGCCCTTCACTCTTAAGAGTGATGCTTGCAAAAATGGACTTGGTGTTGTCCTCTTTCAAGATGAACATTCCATCGAATTCACTGGTAAATCCCTTCCTAGAAATAATTTATCCAGCTCCACATATGAGAAGGAAATGATGACTATTTTGCATGCAGTATAGAAGTGGTGGCCAAACCTCTTAGGGAATCCTTGCTGCATCAAGACTAATCACCAGAGTCTGAAATATTTCCTGGAACAATGGGTCTCATCCCAAACACAATAGAAATGGGTTAGCAAACTTAGGGGTTATTACTATGCAATCAATTACAAGAAGGCTAAGGATAATTTTGTGGTGGATACTCTTTCCCGCACATTTGATGCCCCTGTCTCTCTTTCAACTGTTGCTATGCCTATTCTAACTTGGTTACGCTTTGTTCAGCAAGGCTATGTCAATGACTCCTCATTATCTGAAATCATCCAACCATTGGCCAGTAACCCTTATGTGGTACCAAATTTATCTTGGGATGGATCTTCTTTGAGATACAAGGGTTGTCTAGTGCTTCCCCAGAGCACATATTTTATGAACTCCATGCTTCTCCATCGACAAGGAACTCTAGGTTCATGAAAACATATGAGAGGGAATGATGTCACTTCTTTTGGAAGGGAATGCAACGAGAAATTCAACAGATGGTTTTTGAATGTGCTCCTTGTTAGCGCCACCAAGGTGAAACTACACTCCTTTCCGGATTGCTCGAACATTTTCCCATCCCACCAAGGATTTGGACATATATTTCGATGGATTTCATTCAAGGGATCCCTAAATATGGAGGGAAGACCATAATCTTGGTTGTGGTTGATCGGCTCTCCAAATATCATCATTTTTTTGCTCTCAGCCCTCCATATACCACCTCCTCAATCGCACAAATTTTCATCGACAAGATATTCCTTCTTCATGGAATCCCTTCTTCCATTGTCTCAGAACACAACACAACTTTCACAAGTCATTTTCTTCTTACTGACACCAAACTGAATATGAGTTCAGTTTATCACCCACCAATAGATGGTCCGAATGAAATCATCAACAACTATTGGGAAACTTATCTTCATTGTTTCACCTCTGAAGAACAACATCTGTGGGAAAAGTGGCTCCCTCTCACTGAATGGTGGTACAATATTTCCTACCATACTACATCTCAAATGACTCCATATGAAGCAGTTTATGGTCACACACCTCTAGTACTCCTTCCATACACCCCCAGCAGTTCACCAGTTCAAGTAGTTGATATGGTTCTTTGAAACCGACATTAATTTCTTCAGATTCTACAGTACAATCTTCACATGGCCCGAACCCGCATGAAACACCAAGCCAATCAGCACCGTTCTGAGCGCACTTTTCAAGTTGGTGACATGGTTTTTCTTTGTCTGCAGCCTTACAAGCAATCCTCCTTAAAATTAAAAGGGAATCAAATGCTCGCTCCAAATATCTCTAGTCCATATACAGTTCTTCAAAAGATTGGGTCTGTTTCTTATAAATTGGCACTTCCTCCATCTTTTCACATTCAACAAGTGATTTGCACCAACATCAGAGAATAAATGGTTTTACCAAAACGATATAATGAAGGATCCATCATTTCATATCCGAAGGCCATACTCAATAAGCACACTTGTCATCTTTGCTCTCGGTCCATCACAAAGGTCTTAAGTCAGTGGCACAACATGTAACCAAAGGATGCTACTTGGGAACCGCTCCTTCATATTCGGCAATAGTTTCCACATCTAAAGCTTTGAGGACACAGATTTTTTTAAGAGGGAGGGGATGTTAAGAACCCGTGTCAACCCTCCTCTTTATTTTGTTAGTATATTTGATCAGACGCATATGATTTGTAAGTTGTCCCATCAGTATGTTGTATTATCCAACATTCATGGGGAGCAAGTAATAGTTGTTAAGCTGTCTAGTTATTATGTTGCATTATCCCACATTCATGGGGGGTAATAGTTTTTTATATTAGACTTAGTATATAAGTATGTGTTGAGGCTAATGAAAGCATCGAAGAGTTATTTTGTATTGAGCTTGCTCAAAGGAGGTTTCCCTCTCGAAGTGGCCTGCGATCAATAACATATATTTTATGCTCCAATATTTCTGTTATATCGTGCATTTTGATTCTTTATTGGAGGAGGTTCTCCAGAACATGTCAAATAATTTCACTTGCAGAGTTAAGAGCAATCAAAAGAAGTCATAAATACTTTTGAACAAAAGACGTGTGGGTGGTTGAGTATGGCCACTACTTCCTATACGAACGCTTTTAAATTGTTTTGCCAACAAGAAAATGTGAATACTCCATGTGTAGACCGCTTCCCATAGGTAGATAGATGAAAGAAATCAATAAAATATTTTTAACTGGCTAATTTCATATATAGTGAGCGTATGGGAAAATCCAAAATTCATCTGAGAAATATGGCCACAATAGTACCAAGATGACAGTCTACATGAACTCAATGATAAACACACTATCCTATAGTATCCACAAAGGAACAGAGTGATAGATATAGGGAAAAAACTCAAAGCATGAGATATCCAACTAGAATAGCATGAATTTTATTGGTCAGGTAATACTTCTAGAGGTAACTTTCTTTGATAACTAGTTTTTTCATATTTATAAACTAAAAAAGAAATCATGATACCCATCAATCCATAGTCATTATTTTTTGTCTAGGAACTTGCACCACAGTTCCAATGAACATATTACGAGGAAAATATTAGACAGTTGGATTCGTGCATTCAAGGCACTAAACAATGGTTCCATATGAGCATTGGATGCAAGGCACTCTTTCAAGTTGGATAGTAGAAATGGTGACTCAGCAGTGGGATCACATGGAGGTGTCCTTGATTGGTGGTCCATGCATAAAATTTTAGATATTGTAGCTTCCTCTACAAGGGAGTAGTTTTTTTAGAGTGATGCAACAAGCCCTTTTGATTTTGGATGGATTCCTAGTAGAGAGAGCATGGATAGAGTTTCTCTCACCATGGAAAATATTGAGGTTAGAAATACACATGATATTTCCATGTTCTCCTAGGTGGACTTTTAGACTTTTTTCATGGAGCTTCTATAACCATAGTATTATGTCTCTCTCGATGTCATCTTAGCTTGTGAGAATTTCTACCATCCAAAGTGTTGAAAGAAGAAAACTTCTAAATATAATCAACAAGATCCATCACACCCTCTACATATTGCAAGTGAAGAGATATTGTCAAAGCAATTTCCTTCTCCAATAGAGTGAATTATCAAATATAAAGGTGGGTGTTTAAGGGCTTACATGTTATATTCAATCACCTATGAGAAAAAAAATGTTAAGGATCGGAGTTGCAGATGATGATATTATACATCCTTGATTATTTTCTGGTGAAATTAATTTTCTTGCAAAGAAGTTTTCCATTCATAACATTGTAAAGACGACATCCAAAAAAATTTAAAATAATCCATTCAAAACATCTAATCTGGGTTTGTGTGATGATGAAATAAAAGAGTTTGTATAAAATAATTTACACAGATATATATTGCAAAGAACATAGTGATACGGTAAACTCAAACTCTATAAATCAATTTAATACAATATATTGTAAAATGAAGAATAAAAAATAGCTGAGAATGGCGGTAGTTGAGATCCTTCAGAAAAGATGTGGCAAGTATGCTCATTTTTAAGAAGATGAGTTACAATGAGGAAACAAGGGCCATTTAACATATAAAATCAATAAGAAAACCCAAAACATAAAAAAATCATATTAATCCCATAAGATGAAACATCAAAAGGTTTGTGGGCCCCATTGTGGTTAGTTGATACATCAACTTCCTAGGGGTGTAAATTTTGCATAAAATATCCATTTGGGATGCTTGGTATCTCATCGGAAAAGTATGTATAAGAAATATACATTTTAAATGGACCATTAAATCGTCAAGGGATAATAGTTGGGTGTTTTCATGCCAAAATAAGATCATTTAGGGCCTCAAAATGGCCCTAAATGTTAGAGACCTACAAAAATTATAAAAAAAAACTACCATGATGGAAAACTACGTTTGAGCTAGTGGATTAGGTGGGAGGTCACTAATACCCATATGGATCAATCCTCACCCCTTAGGAAGTAATGGTGTCTGTTGCATTGAGTACCCCTAGCAAATTTGGAAATTGCTCTTGAACTTGATACTTTGTGAGACACTTTCCTTAGTGTAGGAGCTACCCTTCTTTGACATCCTGGTATAGTTGGAGCTTATGTTGGTGAGTTACCTTAAATTTTGTATCCATTATTTAATAAATGGAGGGGTATTCCATGTATTCATGGTCAGGATCTATAGGTGTCAGCTGCTCTGCCACCTCTAATGTGTCCAATATTGGTGGAAAATATGGTCGAAGGAGGTCCACATTGAATACTGGGTGGAATCCAAGGAAGGGGAGAATACTTATTTCAAAAGCATTGTCACCCACAAACTTGGTGATGGTATAAATCTATTGAAATATTGTAACTTCAAAGGATATTCTAAATGTATTTTACCGATGTACCCCAAGGGAGATGTTATTATTCCTCCATCGAAATTTTATTATTATAATTGGTCATCATAGAGTCACGAGGTGAATCATCCATTGTAAGTCGGGTCATTAGTAGCCTAATTAATATAATAAAATATTGTTTTGTGATTTCCTAGGTGAAGTAGGCCCAAACAGTTTAGTGGGGCCAACTTGATTAGGTAAAAAGCCAGTTGACAAAAATAGTATAAATAGAGTGATTGTGCTTCTTATTTGAACATAGACAGGCTCACTTGTGTAGCGCATAGGAGAGAGAGAGACATACATGCAAGGAGCAGGAATAAGTGTTTTGTGGTTTTATATTATAAATATTATACAAAGGAATTTTCACTAGGTTTTCTTCACCTTGAGGGTTTCCCAAGATAAATCTGTGTCTATCTTGTGATTGTGTTTATTTCAGTGATTCTTCATATGCTACTGTTGTGAATTTCGATTCAACACTTATAATATCTATTAAGCATATGAAATCTTAACATGGTATCAGAGCTATCTTGAATAGAACAACTTTCACAAGGTGAATTCTCTCTCCCCTCCCTCTCGAAGAAATTAGGGTTTCTGCAAAAGTTGGAATCTTGAAGATCTACTTGCATATAAATGGGAATCATTGTTGATTCTATCGAAGATCACTTGATCCCTCAAGTGTAATCTAAAGAGACACCGAATCAAATGCATGTTTCTCTCTCCAAAATGTATGAGGGAAGGAACATCAACATAAAGATGAATTTGAGAGTTCAACTAAAGAGCTCCAAGATGAGTAAAGGAGAATCAGTTCAATATTACTTCACAAGGGTCTCCCAGTTCAAGGAACAACTAGATGCTATTGGAGACTCACTTGATGAATATGAAATATTCATGATTGCTCTCAGTGGTCTCACTATACCTTGGAAATCGTTCATATAGACTATGTATGCTAGAAAAGAAAGTATGAAGTTTGACATTGTATGGGAAGACTGCATCCAAGAGGAAGCTAGAGTAGCTAACAAAGAAGCTTTATTTAAGGAATATTATCAAGCTCTAGCCACCCATACAAAGGGAAGAAAACAATAAAACTTCAATAAGGGTAGTCATAAGGAGTATAGACCTCCAAAGAAGTTTCATAAGAAAAGAGATAATAGTCATAAGAGAGACTACTCCAAATATCAATGTTACAACTGTCATAAGATAGGACACCTTTCCAGAGAGTGTCCATTTAAGACAAACACCAACAAAAGACAGCATGCTCATCTAGATGAATATGAGGATGAAGAAGAAGAAGAAATACCTTGAAAGAGACACGTAAAAGAAGAATATGTAGAAGAATATGATTGTCTACACTCTCTGGGTCTGTAAAACCTGGAGAAGATACATGGCTTATTGATAGTGGTGCTTCAAAGCACATGACAGAGAAGAAGCAAAATCTATCAAGACTTGAATAAAATAACTCTCCTAATAAAGTATCATTGGGAGATGACTATCAATATCCCATCAAAGGAATTAGTGAATCAATCTAAAAGATTGACTCTAGAAAATCCATGAATATGAAGGAAGTATTATATGTACTAGGTTTGAAAAAAGAATATACTTTCCATCTCAGCACTAGATAAGAAAGGATATAGATTTACTTTTATAGATGGACAAGTACTCATGTGGTCCAAAGGAAAGACAATTGAAGATTTTGTGGCCATTGGTGAAGAAGAAGGAGGACTGTACAAGATCAAGGGACATCTAGAGACATCCCTTGTCCATGAGACCACTAGCTCATGTGAACTATGGCATAGAAGGCTTGATCACATCAACTACAAATCATTACCCTGTGTGGGCAAAGTGGTAATAAGTTTACCAAATCTGAAGATTGATCATGAAGGAACTTGCAAAGGATGGAAAAGAGGAAATAACATCAAGAATCCATTTCCTAAGAGTGAAAGAAAGACTAAAGTTAGGTTGGAATTAATTCGTTCTCATGTATGTGGTCTTATTCCCTGCACATCTTTAAGTGGATATGAATACTTTGTCACATTTATTGATGAATATTCAAGAAAGACATGGATATAATTCTTGAATACCAAGAGTAAAGTGTTGATTAAATTCAAGGAATTCAAAGCATTCATAGAGAACCATTCAGAAAGAAGAATCAAGACACTGAGATCAGATAATGGTGGAGAATATAATTGAAAATAATTTGAAGAATTCTACAAAGAAGATGGAATCAAGAGGGAACTAACCACTCCCTACAATCCCCAATGGAATGGTGTTGTAGAAAGAAATAATAGAACCATTATGGAAGCAATGAAAACAATGATTCATAACCAAGACCTTCCCATGCACCTGTGGAATGAAGAAACAAGAACAGTTGTGTATGTTCATAATAGATTATCTCACGGTGCTCTTGGATTCAAGACTCCTAAAGAAATGTATACATGAAAGAAACCTGAAGTGATCCATCTCAAGATATTTGGATGTCCAGTATATGTGCATATTTTGAAAGAGAAGATCACCAAGTTGGATCCTTTCGGAAATAAGGGAATATTTGTTGGATACTGTGAAGTATCCAAGTCCTTAAAGATATACATTTCAAGATTCCATCATATAGATATTAGTAGATATGTGACATTTGATGAAGAAACTTCTCTTAAGAAATCCAGAAGGTGTCATCTTGAAGAAGTACATGAAGAGGACCAGAATCTAGAAGAGTATATTCAGTCATAGGTTTATCTCTTTTTCAAACATGAAGGACTAAACTTACAGAAAAGGACCCTTTTTGAGCTTAGTTTTCTCTTTTTTGCGCTCTGGACCTAAACATGAAAAATATTATGAGCGTACTTTATGTCTTTGTCATGCTCTCTAAAACCTAAAGAACAAAGCATCGAGTTTACTGTTGTAAGCCCCATTTATCGTAATAAAATGGATTTTTCTGATTAATCTTTCCTTGCTTCAAACTCATTAAACTCGGGCTACATGTCACTTTTGAAGGTGCATCGGTCTGGTTATAGTTTACCCCTTTTTGTACCTTTCCAACTAACTACGAAAAAGGAATACCTTAGTTCACCCAGGCTAAGAGAGTTCTCCTCTGTGTTGTTTTACACTTTTTCGGACTTAGGAGACTAAATTTATGAAAAAGGCACCCCCCTAGAGTATTCTTTGGAGTTTTCAGACTCTCAAAACAATGAAAACACCATCGAGCATTCATAATTCGGGCTCATAAAATCCACGAATCGGTGATTTATCAAGCATTCTTTTGTCTCTTCTTCAAGCTTGCCAAAAATGAAGAAGGTCCCAAGTTTTCTTTCTTGGAATCGCTAAACCCTTACAAGAAAGTGGGAATGGTAAGTTCATTCACATGTATTTTACTTCATGGAAAAAATTCTTGTCTCCTTGAACAAAGCACTAGTTTTGAGTCTATCATTAGTTGGGTCTCAGTTTTTGACCTTATCATGATTCAGAGTTTTTTTCCTCCTTTTGTTGGTCTCTATTCCAATTATATGGGGAATCTGTCAATGTCTCCTACATTCTATATTTGTATTGTTTGGTCCTTTTTGTGCCAAATGCTGCCGAATTCACTTTTGTGTTGTGCTCATTGTTCAAGGATTAAACCTTTATCAACCATTTTGCAGTTTCCTTGACCTTTTTTTTCAGCCATTCCATGGTATCAATTCATTACATTATTGCTTTGACGGTTCTTGTCATGAAATTCAATACCAGTTCTAGATCCAATTATTCTTTGACTTACCTCATGTTGGATGATGGAGGATTCCTTAATGCCTTCCTTTTAACAGAGCTCTTCCTATTTACTGCAACACATATTTCTATGGGAATGATTTTTAGAGTTTATGACAGTACTTTGGGGATTGCAGTCATCAGTGGCAATTTACCTCGCTATTGGGTAGTGGGAGTACCTTACTGTCTCCTACTCGATGGATTCTTCAAGTGTTCAACTTCAAGTCCTTGTATTCACACTTGTTAGAATGTACTAGGTACCTTGGGGATGATTTTCATTAATGGTGGTTTCCCTCGCATTTGTTAATGGTTCTCATTAATGACCAGTAATCAAACAATTTCCTCCATGTTTGACTTTAGCTCCTTTATTCACATGGTTAGGATTTGTACCTTTTGGGCGGTTTGGATTGAATACCTTGTGTCAAAAGTAGCATCGTCATCTTTTACTATTTCTCAAGTTTCACAAGACCTTTTCACACTTCATATGACATTTTATTGAGACATAGATCCACCTTTTATTTTTGTGGCTATTAGCGATTGTTGAGCATGGATCCACCTTGTTCATTTGTAGCCATGATTCCTTTAGATTTTATATGGCACTTTTTTGCATATTAAGTGACCATGATAGTTTCATAAGTTATGCACATGTTGGATCCACCTGTATCTTTATGACGATGATTTGTATATGGACCTATATGTCCCAGAGATAAAAAAATTCTGACATTTATCTCTCATTCAGGAACCTCTGTTTGATCCTTTCGATCTTGGATTCTTTGCTCTCTCCATACTTAGTTGTTTCCTTTATAATATATTTTGGCTATCGTCTTCCCCTATAACATCATACATTAGAGGGAATCTATTATAGACCAAAATGTCACATCTCTACTTGTGACCACTTTCTCATGATTCCGTCGCATATCGACACTTCATGAAAGTCACTTAAAAAACACCTATATTGGAGGACCCATATCTAGAGTTCTGTAACTCTATTTGACCTCTTCTCTGCACCATTGGAAAGGTATACAATTCAGATAAAACTATTTAGAAGAAACCAAAGTATAAAAATGACAAGAAGTACCCTAAAAATGATATATTTTTCTGTATACATGAGTTGCCTTAAGGAAACCTGCGTATTCCACCTTTTATACGTGAATTTTTCTACTTGATACCCACATATTCCCTATATTCATGACTATTTCCATTGCAACCCATGGATCATATGTGAGTATTGTCACTGCAACCCACGTATATGTGACTGTTGTCACTAAAACCTGTGTATTTTTCTTGTAGATGTCAAAAAAAGATGTTTCTTGAATTTTGGGTAGTTTCACTAGCACAAAGTGAGAAATTAATGACTAAATTCAGGCTATAAATGATTATTTTTGAGTCGGTGACTAATAGTATCTAATTTCCACTATCTTATAGCTAGTCGTATTTCACTAGTCATTAATAGCTTGACTTATTAGTCATTGATTTAGTCACTGATAGACAATGATTTAGTCATTTATAGTCAATGATTTAGTCATTGTTTTAGTCAGTGATAGTCAATGATTTAGTCATTGATAGTCAATTATTTAATCTTGATTTAGTCACTAATTTAGTCATTGATTGCAACAATTAATGACCAAATATATGACTAAATAAACTACTAGATGATAACATATTAATGACTAAGCT
This sequence comes from Pseudotsuga menziesii, assembly GCA_001517045.1. Lineage (NCBI taxonomy): Eukaryota > Viridiplantae > Streptophyta > Pinopsida > Pinales > Pinaceae > Pseudotsuga > Pseudotsuga menziesii. The sequence continues at coordinate 610,967 of LPNX010281425.1, forward strand.
AAATACAACTAAGATACGGGAAATTAGCTACTAATAGTCATATATATGCGAATTTAGTCATTTTTGTAGTCACAAATGTATGATAGGGCACGAAGGACTTGAACTGCCAACCTCCTTCCTATAATTAGGCAGTCACTCTACCATTGAGCTAGCACCCTTTAAGAAGTTGTTATTACTTGACAATGATGATATTCAAACAAGTTTATGATAGATAGCAATCTACAAACTACATAATTATTACTATTACAACTTACCTGTAACTAATATTTATGATAAACTAATTCCTGAGAGCTATGTACAATTTTCCCTATCTGGCATATCCATTCATGTTACCAGAGAGAACGGAATACCTCTGTGATGGATGTGATACCAATTAAGTCAACCAATTTATGAAATATCTCTTGGCATGCCTAAATATATGAAAAAAATATCATTATATGAAATAAAGCAAAGTAAAAGTCAAATAAGGTAAGCAAACCTTTCCATTCATAGAACAATCTATTGGTGACAATATAAAAATACATGAAAGTGAAAGATTTCAGATTGAGTGCTGCAAATCATAAGCTACCATATCAGCCAATTCTAGAAAATGAAACATATTTTTATTTATTATATGGAATTTGAGGCATAAGAAAAATGTTTATTTATTTAAACCATATGTCAAAGGCTTATTTAGTTGAGCTTTTAATATAGGCTTTTGAAGCTAGAGAAATTTGGAAATATTGAGGAGATTTGGCTAATTAATAACCAAAATTGGTACATCTATTGTATGAAAGGAAGACTATAATGTGCTAATTTATAACAAAAATTAGCATAAGGAAAAATGTAATGCTTTTCATTGTATTGTGTAAATTATTGAAACAATGAAATAAATAAAATTAGCATAAGGAAAATTGTAATGCTTTTCATTGTATTGTGTAAATTATTGAAACAATGAAATAAAGAGAAACATGTATTTTAGCTTATTGAAAGAATGAAATAAAGAGAACCATGTGCTTTAAACTTTTTAAGGAACTCTCGTAAACTTATATATAATTAAAAATATAACAATCACATTAATAAAATACGGATAAAAAAAGAGCATTTTTTACAACTATAACATAGTACTATATTAAAAATACAAAAAAAATGAATATAAATTATACATGTAATACCATGAAATGTAGTTTTATCATTCAATGTCATTAAAACATTTTACATAAATAAGATGATGCATAGGAATTCCAATGGAATATACAAAATAGAAAAAAATTATAGGTTGTCCATCAAATGGATCATCATCATCAAAATACATCTTAAATGCATTTTAAAGTGTTTGATGAATATCCTAAAGTTGGATCTATGTACATTGAATTTTCTACATATTACAACATGCATGTGTCAAAAGAGAAGATATTGACGAAACCTTCTATGAAGAGGAGGTGAATCTAAATATCCATGCAAGGGAACTGAGAGAAAATAATGAGTAGTAGGTATTTTATGTTCTACTAGAGTTGGAAAAGGATGATAATACATCAATCATCTATTGTGCATCCAAGTATGTAGAGTCCCTAGAGGACATACCCATGAGGACAAGAGTTTAATGAATGCTTTTCTTGTTTATGAATGTGTGGATTATGGGAAGGAAGAAGCAACCCCATTGAGGCTATAAGTAAAAGGAGAACAACATTAAGATTGCTATAGATTTTAAAGAAAGTTTTGAAGGAGAGTGAAATGATGGAAGTGTGGTAAAAGAAGAATAGGTTATAGCCCATAGGGAGGTTGTAGAAGATTAAAAAAAAGGTTAATATAACAACCATTTATAGCAACTGCTCCGTCATGATCCCTTCATGTAACTCCATTAGATGCACAGTTCGACGGATTACTAATAGTCATCAGGGCCAATAAATATCTTCAACTATATACATCCCCTAAGTAATTAAATGATTTATTTCAACTTATATTCTTCTATAATAACCCTGCTTTTGAGGTAAATTCCAACAACAATACAAGGGAATGAACCTTCAATTACGCCCAATAAAACTAGGACATTGCAACAAGAAACACGAAAATAAGGGGATGAACCTTCAAATACCCCAAATAAAACTTGGACATTGCAATAGGAAACACTAAAATAACAGCAAATGCTTTTTATGTACTCAAGAATAAAGAACCCCATCAAACAACTTTTTTCTGTAGAATTTACCTCATCTTCAAAAATATATCCATCAGGTACAAAAAAACCCATCACTGTCATCATCTTCGTTAAATTTAAACTTATCTGTGTCAGCCTCATTCTTTTCTTCCTCATCATGCTTGCCACAGTCAGAAAGGCTTTCCCCGGGATCTTCCTGAGATTTTTAACAAAGTAAGAAAGTTAATAAAAATACTACAAATGCTCTTACCAAAGAGATTTAGTGATGATTACTTCTTCCCATTCTTCATCACTATCATTCTCATAGTCCAAAGAAGAGTCCTTCCTGAAAGGATTTCGAAACCCAATTCCATCACTGTGTCAAAAACAAAGAGTCATAAACAAAACTTTCCCTCTTGTCTACTGCAAAAAAGAATCCATGAGCTTCAAGGTGTTTCAGATGTTCCTCATCATGGGCTATCAAAATTAAAACATAACCTGTTGCTTTGATAATTAATAAACTTAAAATTATGCAAAGTATGTTCACCTTTTCTTTGAGAAGGCTCCATAATAAACAGGTCTATGGTTGTGATCAAACTACAAAAGGTTTATTCTCTTATGGTGAAGCCTATTTTCTCTATGTACAGTGGTATTCCCATTATTGCAAGGAAAACCGTCACTCAAAACTTCTTCCCAATCATTTACAAGGCTCTTTGACATGAAGTCATGATGTTCAACCTCACTATACGTCCATTTTTTGTTTGTAGAGGATTGCAATTTTGGCAGTGCTACAGCTTCAGTAGATGCCCCGTGCAACTGAAGTTCATTAAACAATGGAACTTTGGGTTTACACCAAATACCCCAACTTAGATGTCGTTGTGCAGAAGTGCGCCAATTACAATGGTGCCAAGATACCAGGTGTGACCTAAGTACATCGCACAATCAAATTGATTCAACTAAAAGAATCTAGAAAGAACACAACATATTCATGCCATATTTAGACATTTATAAAAATCTAGAACATCAAACTTAGAATATCCCATATCTCTGTCTTTGTTGCTTTCAGTAATATTTTATCCATTGACAGCATAACACCACTACAAATCTGTGCATTTTCTTGCAAAGAATTATAAATTGTTTCATTCAATACAGTGGGAACTGTTTGAGTGTTAGGTGCATCTTTTTTAAGAAATCGGTCCATCAGTGTGGCTTGTATTTGTATTGCAAGTTGTTTTTTCATCTCAGCTTCTTCCTTTTCATGCCACTTCTATTATTTGTATGCCTCCTCTTGTTGTTGTTTCTTTTCCTTCTCCCGGTTCAAGGCAACTAAAGATGTTAGAAACTGTATATGGTGCCATTATGGAACACAGAGTATAAGTTTTTCCCTATTGGAATGATATAAATCTTAAATTGGAAAAAGAGGTTTCCTGCTTGAATTTTAAAGTTTAACTGTAATGTTAAGACAAGTATATTCCACATATACTACAGAAGTAGAATATGGAAAATTTTGATAAATAACTTGATGAAATGGAACAAATAGAAAAAACGATAAAATCAATATAGGATAACATGTCCTCATAGTTGTAATAATATAACAAAGAAAGTTGATATTGTCAACTTCTCACTTTCACAATTGCATCAACAACTGGATTAATAAATCATGCAAATGTGTTTCAATGAGCAATGAAATAAAGTGATGTAGCCTTGGAATCTTACTTGAATGATGGCTTCCTTATGAGCACAAGCTTGTTCCTTTTCCTACAAAGGTAATAAAAAATGTTAGTAAAAACTCCAAAACCTGCCTTTTAAAACTTGCATTCTTCCATAACATTCCAACTAACCTGTTGAACCTTCTCCCTTTTTAGCTCCCACTCCAACCGCTTTTTTTCCATTTCACTCTTCCGTTCATTTATTTCTTTTTCCTTCAGCTTGGATTGCTTGACCATTCTACATCAAAAGAAGAGATGTTAGCAACATTGAATATCTTCTACAAACAATACATATCGAAAAGGTTAAACATAATAGCATCCGATTGAATTGACTTGCAAATTGATTCAATGCATAAATATGTGATTGAGAATCTTACATATGTGCATTATTTTTCTGAAGCAAGTTTGCAACTGTAGCACGAATACCCATCTCATCATCAGCTTTAGCAAGCAATTCCTCAGCTTTGGCTGCATCTATTTTCCCACTTCCTTCTGATTCCAATGATGACAGTGATGATAGCATTGTTGTTTGTAAAAAGGAAAAAATATATATATGTAGTTAGCTTTTCAATACTATATGTAAGACCTAAATTTTTTTCTCTGAATTCTACCTTAGAAAAAATTACCCAATTCCTTTCAAGAACTTAGAAAATGCTAGTTTTCACCATCAAGAATCACAGAATTTTACATTTTTTTCCTTTCAAGACAAGAGAACAATGATCAAAATTGAATGGGGGAATTGGTTGATATAATAAACCACTCAGATCCTATATCTTACAAAACAGGGATAGTGGCCATGATGCACCACAGTGAGTCTAAAAGGATTCATAAGATGTCTTGCTGAAACGTTCATTTGCAAAATGACATATAATATATGTGGAAGAATATTGAAAATATCCTATGCTATCTATCCTCAAAAAGACTTAGCAAGACAAAATGATCAAAACAGACAGATGGAAAACCTTATATCAAGTGCCCCGGTGACTTATATTTCGTAATTGTCACAGATTATTACAACAAGCAACTGGCTTGCTTGTCTGAGAGGCTGATGGACTGTAAGTCTGTAAATTGGTAAGCTGTTTAAAGTAGAATTAAATATCAGCAAAATAAAATCCCATTCCAAGTCGAGGAATTTAAATTTCAAACATATACCTATTTTGCTGAGGAAATTGATATCAATGAACACACATAAGAACAAGATATGGAGATGCCAATAATTGGTACCTAAAGACAAAAAAATGACCAGAATTTTACTCACTTGGGAAAACCAGAATATCTTTAAGTATTCTATGGTAGATAAGCTCCACTAAAAAGTATGACCCTTGTCAAAAGACAAGTTTTGTTTGAGTATCTCAAACCTGACCCAGTCTGCTGAAAAGGTTAGCTGAGGAAACAAGAAATTATTCCTTCCATAAAGACCAAATTCTGGAGTAACTAAAATATCCTCATCTTCTCATTCCTCCTATTAAAAATACATAGCTCATACCATGAATTGCCATTTTTAGTGGATACAAACTATAATTAAAAACTTTCTTAACACTGATAAATAACATGTGAACATGGCTGTATCAAATATCAAGAAAACATATAATAAGTTTAACTCATCAATGCATCCTTTATTATAGCAAAAAACCAAGAAAATCATATTTATAAATGATTCATAAATGATATTTTCCTCGGGATTATGTTTATGATACATGAATTTTACTTACAATTACATTTCTCACAATTGCAGCTCGTCATTTTAAGCAAGGAAAAAAGGAAGACAATCCACTGTCACCATTGGACTCCTCTATGCGATGACTTGTTAACCTATCCATCCATGTAGCTCGTCCACATTACGTTATGTTGTGTGTCCAGAATGAAAGTACACATGCCAAGGGATCATGACAGTATGTTAGCAACTTAGCATAACCAAATATTGGAACAATGCACCCATGTCACTACACTGCAACTATGCAAGTAAAATATTAAAACATCTGCAATACATATCTAAGTCGTCACTTTGATTGGCACTAAAGTTAATCCTGACAATGTGCATCCTACACTCATGATTATGTTTGAATTTGCATTTCTCATACAACAACCAAAATTGTGCACGCATACTTTGACAATTTATTAAGGGGATCCTTTCTTTGGCTCAACTCCTCTGGTCATGGACTTTGTCAATATATGACTCCTTCTATGACCAATCCTACCCACCAGGGCTGCAATTTGGATTCATCCTTTCCCATCAAACTAGATTTTGCAATGGTGACATGTCATGGGTGCCCTTCACCTTGCCAGTTACTCAACTCATAAGCTAAGAATCCAATAATAGAATGGCATTCAAGACACTATAACAGAAATACAAAAGGGTTGTAGTTACAAAAAAAATCCCCTGATTAGAAGAAGAATACTCTTTGACTTCTACTATAAAATATGATAAATAAATAAAGGTGATACAGAGATCAATTTACCACTATCCCATCTGAATAGAAACTTGCCACCTAATTTCAACAGATTTCCAATACAACTAGTCATTTGTCATGTCATAATAGCATACCACATCTGTGGCCCCTTGCTATCAATGATATAAACCTATGTTATTTATGCTTCGACATCAAACTATAGGTATATCTACCAAGAGTTCAAAATACAATGGAAAACCAATATTTATTAATGAGAGCCAAAGTATAATTAAATTGTGTACTTACATTCATTTCATTAACTTGAACATTTTCAAAAGGGAAAATGATAGATGAGACGTCGAGTGTGACTGCTTTCAAAAAAATACCAACAGTACATGAAAAATCAAATATATATCCTCAAGTTTCATCCTGTAGCGGGGAGGGAGGGGGCTATTTGTTTACAATCCTAAGAAATAGTGGGAATTGACTTATGCTTGGTGGTAACAATGACCACCTATAATAACACATAAGCATTATCTTTAAATCAAGTGATAAAAATTCTAAGAGCCAGGCAGATTTAGAAACTTATTGCTAATGGAGACTCGATGATTATCATTTGCAAAATTAGAGACTTGAATCCCTCTGCACCGTAATGTCTTGCAAGAATGATCTCTAGACCTAGAATTCAAAGAATTGCAAGTATTTTGACTTAGGGAATTGCAAGTATTTAGCATTGAATCATTTACTGTTTCAAAGATACCATTTTGTATGGAGGAGTTATGCTTTTTGAATCATTATTCCTTGGCTATAAGGGCACCTAATAGTGGATTCAATAATTAAAGAGTCATGTTGCAAATATAAAGATAAATACCCTACTTCTAGAACATTGTGTCTTTATAGAAACATTTAAAGGGTTGTATATTTGGATTCTAGGTGATAATACCAGTTATTTGAAAGGCAGAACAACTGGTTAAGCATGAATTAAATGGAAAATCTTACAAACTATTAGGTATAACAAAATATATATAATCTCTGTGTTGAGATGTACAGGATCTGAAATAGCTTCCATGATGATTGCATTATAGTAGTGTGATGTCAACGGTATTGTTGATCGAATTATTCAATTCCTCAACATGGAAAAGAATTATATCACCATAGAAGCTCTGGTTTTAATCGTGAAAGGCATTTTGAGGAATTATTCACCCCAGATCCATGACTGTACTACAGTCGTTGGCAACATTAGCAGTAGAAATGTTCTTGAACCCAAGGCTAAAGTTGCAGTGGATTATATGTTCATAGAATATTCTCAAGATATTGTCAAGAAGCCTCTAGAAACCTAGAGCATGTAATCAATCCATCTAAACAAGCAGTTTCTGTATTTATAGATACTCAAGAGCAGTAAAATCATGCATTGTATATTTGATGAATTCAACTTTTATTTATGTTATTTATTGCGAGCCTCTTATACTTTTGTTGATAAGGAACATCAGGGACCGAGTTTTCAAAAGATATGAGATTTTTGGATTTCACCACAGGACCTAATGATAATCTCCTCCTAGAGGTAAAGAGTTGAAGCAAGTGAAAATGATCTATTCCAAAGAGTTGAAGCAAAAAATCAGTCTTTTTCATATAATGCTTCTGACTACAATGAAAGTTATGCAACCCTTGTCTCCCTTCCTCCATCTCTTACAGCTGTCCCTCCTCAATATAAAATTTCAATGACAAGAGAGGCACCTCCAACACTTATTCCACACATGGGTTCTGTCATTGACTATTTTCTCATGCTAACACCACCAATTTTTGCATTAACACTTGGTCCTACCACCTTTCAGAAAAAAATGAAATTTTCTTCCAATTTCTCTAACACAGGTGTACCTATCCTTCTCTATCATAATCAAGGGCATCAATTCAATGCATTGCATCAGATGGTGCAGATCCAAAGTTTAGATTCAAAAACACAGTTTAATTTGTTTTGTTAAATGTTATCAGTAAATTTCGTTTTTGATTGATCTGTGGGGAGTTACCCAATAAAACACCAAACCCATGCTCGCTTTAAGATGAGGAAAGAAAACCCAACAAAACTATTTCTATTATGACCAAGTATTAGGAATGCCTTTACTAGAATACTCCCCACCACAATTGTTTTCTGTTAAGATTGATCAAAATTAACATTTGTTGAAGCTATATTGAAGTTCCTATCCTAATTTTGATCATGTTTCCACCATTTAATACGAGTACCAAGAATGCATCCATTCATCTAGATGTTTGGCTGGTGCAACAATATAGAAAAGAATGGAACACTAGGATCGACATACTTTGGGAAAATATTAAGGAAAATGAGGAAATTAAACATAGAATTTGACAGATTTTAAACCAAACCATTAGTTACCTCAACATGCCAATGTCCTCTATTTTAATTTTCCATTATTTACTCTTCTAAACTGCTCTTTGTGGTGGGGGAACATTAAATATTTAACCTAAATTAAATACAAATACTGCTACACATAGTGTTGGAAGTTAAATACAAATAATGCTACACATACTGCTGGAAATCACTACAGCAGCATACAATAAACACAATTCAATTTATCGCAGCACAACATTCTAAAACAATACTGCAATTTCTAACACTCCCATCTATTAAGTCTAGTAAAAAAAAGTTTAAAACACAGCTAGGAAGTTTTGAAAGAAGGATAAACATGGACAAGTTCAAAATTAAACCAATCTAACAGCGTTATGGAAAATGAAGAAACAACTCCACTGATTTAGGAATTAAGCATAATGATTTATGTTGTTGATGGAAATGTAGGACACATACAAGAACAAAAGTTTGAATGAAAATATAACAAGTGTAGCATATTATAGACAAATAGAAAAGCACATAAAAAGAATCACTAAGTGAAAACCAAATCAAAAGAAAGGATTTGCAGATACATACCTTTATCAGAAGTATTCAGTTTTGAATTCCATTTTTCTTGTTGTTTGGACTTGTGTATTCCTGCTACAACATCATTCCCCTTCATTTCTTGGTGTAATATGCTTGTGCCTGCTTGAATTTTTTCTAGAGACTGTTGACCTACATCATTTAAGCTCTTGCTCTTGATAGAGCTCTGTTTACTCTTTTTTGCATGATTCCTCAATGTCAAAACTAAATATCCATTCAATTGATGCTATGACCCATTTTTCTCCAAACCAAGCCAGGATTACTACATATCAGCACTATGTACATCCATCAATTACAGTTACCTAGGATATGTATGAAAAGAATTAGTCAAGCACATGCAAAAAAATTATAAATGGACAAATACAAGAAAATAATGTGGTTTAGACCTTTTTTAATTTCTATACTCAGATATATAATACGATCACACTTTGTCTCTTAGGAGACAAGTCACTAACAAAACAATGGACATACCTAAGACAGATATAGATAGGTAGTTGTAGGGAAGAATGAGACAAATAAAGACCACAAGGTCACGAATCAATACTATCCACCTCAAAACATATATAAAAAACAAAAAAAAAAATCTATTTGCATCTGTAGCAGTTGTTGACCCAACAACTCTCCACCCACAAAACTCAAAATCCGTAATCGAGGTTCTACACCCAGCTTGATGAGATTCAAACCAGATTCAGTTAATTTTTTTAGGCCTTTCTGGCCACAAACCACTGCACCTAACTGGACTAAATTTTTAACAGCTACACTTATTGCCTCATGGCTTAGGGTTTGAGGTCCAAACTCCACTCAGCGCAACCAGGATTTCTTCTCTTATATTTTCCATACCTTAGATATTGTCATTGTCTTCTCTAGGAGGACATCATGGATAGTCCTAACATCATGGATAGTCCTTTGTGGTATGTTTTTGGATACTTATGTCTAGGGTGTTATTTCCAGTAGCATGGAAACTTGTCCAACGCCGCAATGTCCACATCAGTGAGAAAAGTAGGGCAATATTTACCTTTCATCAGGGCTTCCAGTTATATCCATCTTTTCTCTGGATCATTTGGCCTATGCGGAATAAGTGCTAGAGGAAATATACATGTGGGCTTACTGAAGTTGTACACTGCTTTACTCTGAGGTTTTTACTTGGAAAAATAACTAATCTAACAATCAAATCCCAATTCTGGTGGATTCCAAAAACTGGTTGTCTTTAATTAAATGAGCAATAAAGGGCCAGAAAAGATCCATTAAGACTGTATATCTGCTCATGAAGAGCATATGGTGGCTCAAGTTTCTGTGAGAATCTTGGTTGAAGGCCACATGAAGGGCTTGGCATCTTATTGCTTATGCCATGATTCCCTTCAATTTTACTTGCATTGTAGTTTCTTTGGAGCTAAAGTTTTTCTGGTGCCTATTTTCTAGTTTGACATCTATGATTGATATAAAACCTTGATCATATGAAGTACACTTTTCCTATGGAATGCTCAGCTGGGCTTTGTGGCGGGGGCCATTTTCTCTTATAATGCTCTTGCTCATGTGATGATTTCATGATAGGTTATTACTTCTCTATGAGCACCCTCTCTCTAGCCTATGCATGATGAATATAGAAGTAATCCAGCCTTTAGAAGGGAATGAAAACTTGCACCTGGAAACCAGTCCTTTAGGACACAACAGAAAGGTTACTAGATGGTTTTGAGCTAAAGAAATGTTGCATTATTTGCAGGCTTGAAGCAATCTCATCCAACATAAAAGGAAATTGTATTTATTCAAATCCCTACAATGACTTGCACTTTTCTAGGTTTTCATGGTTTTAGTCCACACATTGGTGCTTGAGATTTGATGGACACCATCTTGAATGAAAGTGTTCCTCATCGACAGTTAAAGGATTTCTTTGTGTGCCACAATTAATGGAAGAATCTAGGCCTGCAAATACCCCTATCTACAACATTATTTTCAAATGCAAGTTTACAGCATGACAGCTGGATTTTGCTTCTCAAGTCTTCTTACATATTTGGCATCTTGTAGACCTATGGCAGCTTGCCAGTAAAGGAGGTTTAACTCCCCATTATTCACATAAATCATCCTGCAGCAAAACAGTATTCCAGATTCATTAAAGGCCAACGATCCACATGGCGGAGGGTTTGTAACTTTGTACTCATGTCTAGGCTCATTCTGGCGAGACATTACTAGTTAGAGCTTCTAACCCTAGCTCAAGGGTATGAAATTTCTATTTTGATGGATCGATAACCTTCTTGACCCCATTTCTTGTCAAATTTAGAGGATCGCTCCATAATTTCAGGTTGTTGGTGCACTTGTTCATGCTTTTGGAGAATCCATCCCCCTTGGGAGAGGTTTAGCTTAATTATTAATGGAAGAATCTAGGCCTGCAAATACCCCTGTCTACAACATTATTTTCAAATGCACTTGCAACATGACTGCTGAATTGTGCTGCTCAAGTCTTCTTACATCTTTGGCAGCCTATAGACCTACCCTTATAAAGGGGTTAAAATCACAACTTCCTTATATTTTCCAAAACACTAAGAAAAAACTACCAAGTACGGGGTGTGCTAGTGAGGATAAGGGTAAAAACCCCTAGAACTTAGCTGTTGTACAAGAAATAGGATGTTGAGAACTATAGTTTCAAATCTTAAAAAACTTAAAGAGCTTTGGATAGAGGAAGAAGAATCCACACTCACTCTAATACCATGTTATAAATCATGAGATATAGGATCTATGAGACTCACTCTGGGTGCATTTGCAACAACGGGGTTTATATCCAAGGACAGACTTATTCTAAGCAATTATGGGCATAAGTAGGACAAATATAGGCATGTTTAGGTATTTAAACAACCCTAATTAACAAGTGTTCTTAATCCTGGGTTTGAAATGACATCTTTTTCTTGAGGGAGAAGCCATCCAAGCAAAGAAACAACTCAAATTTTGGCAGCAAATCAAACAAAATGTTAAATTATTACAAACAACTCATATTTTGTATAAAGAGTATGATTAACTAGGGGCGTTTGTAACTTGTTTTTGTTGATGTATATGTAACTTCGGAATGTATTATTCTATGTATTTCATATATTGTAACCCGATGTTTATTCCGGGATGTTTCTATTATGTATTTGAGTCATGTTAGAATAATCAACCCATAGTATTTACCCACTTAGACATTATTTCATTTATTTTGTCTTATTTGCCTAGTCCATGAGTCCCACCATGTGCA
>LPNX010281427.1:0-95536 GCA_001517045.1 Pseudotsuga menziesii
TAGGCAGTAGTGTATCATATGCAAGAAAGAGGATCAGGTCATTAAGAGGGTTTTAAGATTAATTAAATGTCTAGGCATTCAAATTCAAAAGTTCAATTTAGTGTGGAAGAATCAATGGCATCAAAACTCTAATTCAATAGAGATGTTAAAATAGTAATTACATTTAGAATACTGTTAAAAGGTATTTGTGATAAGAATCAGGTTAGATAAATCTATTTTAAATGTGAATGTATCAACTATTTAAAAAATTCTAATTTTTAAGGTATAACTTTGATAAATTTTTGTAATTTATATAAATCTATAAAAATTCATAAAAATACTTTAATAAAATATTTAAACTAAAATGAAATATATTTTAATTTAAATATATTTATAAAATTTGCAAAGGCAAAATGTTGGTCTTACTACTGTAAACAACTTTAAGCCACTTAAGCCAACTCACGGAGGCTTCCCACATTTAAATATAAAAATATGAAAATTTAATTCCCTATCAGATTTTTTTAAATTAAATCTCCTTTTCCACCACACGAAATTAAAAAAAAAAAATCTTACACCATGAATGTAACTATTTCACCACACTATATTTCAGAAAAAAATAAAAACTTACACCATGAATATAACTATAACTGAGATTATATTGTGAAAACAATTTGTCATATCACAACTATGGTGTTTTAAAGCCCTTAAAAAAATATATGTACCTTTATAATCAAAATAAATTATTCAATGATCTAGCAAAAATAGAAGCTGCGATTGCTTAATAAACCTGCGTTTACAGAACGTTATTCGAAACTGTTCTATTGTCACATTACATACACCCGTTTTCTCTAATAAAAAGCGTTTGTAAAAACTTGAAAATACAATTCTCGTATACAAATTTTAAAATTAGTTGAGAAATTATATGAAAACACACAATGAAGCTTGACGTGTTCGGAAAAGATTTTCAATAAAAACTGGTTGAGGAACATTTTACACTAACTTTGTTTAAAAGGTCATGATTTGATAAATTTATTTTTATTACTGTAAATGAAGTAAAGAACTAATAAATTTAATTGCCCACTAGGTTAAGATAAATATAATATGGATAAATATATTGTGGTTGACAATGGTTGAGGAGCTACCTCTAATTAAACGGTATTGTTTTTTAAGTGGAGAAAGGGAATGGGAAGATATGAGATGCTTTTTTTCAAGTTTTACGGGACCATTCAAGGAGATTTTCTATGTTCAGCTTGCAAAGAATTACAAGTCAAGAAGTTTTGAAAATTTAAGGAAAAATAAAACTAATTATATTCTTATTTTTATGACTATGGGATTCTTAGCTCGGACCTATTTTTGGATGCAGAGCGGAGACTACGAGGAGGAAGGTGGGACTGAAAAGGGGGTGTCTCAGCCTCCTAACCCCTAGACGCATAGGGACTGAAAATCGGTGAGATTCCATTAAACCTTTCCAAAAGTCAAATCTGCCCTAGGGTTGTAAGTTTCTCCAATGACGCTATTGTCCTGGAATGTTAGAAGCTTAAATAGCCCAAGAAAAATAAAAATTCCAAGTAAAAAGATTAAGAAGGCAAACCTGATTATTGTCTTCTTGCAAGAAACAAAGTGTCTAGCACGTCAGATCTAGGAGCTTAAGGGAAGAATTTGGGAAAGATGTGAAGGTCTAGCGATAGATGCAAGAGGCTTTTCTTGGGGACAGGTTTTCCTGAGTGGGTTTCAAGGCACTAGGTACTCTCTCACAGCAGACTTCATGGTTGTTGGTTTTCCCATCTAGAGGATGATGACGTATGTGTATGGTCCTCAAGGGGCAGGGGGAAAACGAGAATTCCTTGGCTCTCTCACGCGTTTGAGTGAGGGCTCGCCCAATTCCCACTGGGTGGTGGGAGGTTACTTTAACGTGATCACTTGCTTGGAGGAAAAAAAGGGAGGGAGACACATATTGGAGGAGTGTGATATTTTCAGGGAAGCCACAGAGGACCTTGTCTTGGTGGACATTATTCCAAGGGAAGGCTAGTTCACTTGGAATAATAAGAGATTAGGGGATCAACACATAGCCTCGAGATTGGACCACTTTTTAGTTACAGAATCAATAATAGACTTGGGCAATGAGATCCATAGTGCAACTCTTCCGGGGATAGGGTCAGACCGCTGGCCAATTGAACTCGTGTGGAATGGGTTGGGCTCCCAATTTAAGAAGCCTCTTCGTTTTGAACAATTTTGGCTTGAGAAACTAGACTTCAAAGAAAAGATCAAATCATGGTGGGGAGAATTGAGGGAAGGTCACGATCATAGTATGCACAATTTCAAGCCAAATATGAAGGGCCTAAAAGTAAAGATAAAAAAGTAGTACATAGAGGAGTTTAGGAATATCTTCTTAGAGAAGAAACGACTAGCATTCTGTCTCCAGGATATCCAGGCAATTGGGATAAATGAAGGATATTCTCTGGCCCTGAAATAGGAGGAGCGAATTGTAGAAGCTAAGCTAGAAGAAAGGGAGAAATAGGAGGTAATTTTGTGGTGCCAAAATTCCAGAATTCGCTCGCTCAAAGAAGGAGAAAAAACACAAATTTTTTCTACGATTCAGTCATCCAAAATAGATTTCAAAAATATTTTTGCACTCAAAAACGAAAGGAGGGAAAGGGTTGGAGATGAAGGAAGATATTGAATTTATCTTAAACCACCACTTCTTGGATATTCTAAAGGACCATAGGGTGGACCAATTGGCTGATATAGAAGCTATCACGAGAGTCATCCCGCCTATGGTATGAAATGAACAAAGTCATCTATTGATGAAATACATCAGTCCAAAAAAGGTGGAGGAAGTTGTTTTTCAAATGAAGGAAGGGACCTCCCCATGTTCGAATGGTTTTACAGTTAATTTTTTCCATCACTTCTGGGAGTTGCTCAAGATGGATGTATGAAGAATAGTGGAGGACTCCAAGATTTTTGGATGAATTGTACCAGTGTTGAATGCCATCTTTCTAACCTTAATCCGCAAATGAAAATGAGAAGATACCCCAGACAAATTTAGGCCTATAAGTCTATGCAATGGTATTTACAAAATTATCACTAAAGTCATAGATAATCGACTAAAGCCTATTATGCCAGCTCTTATATCCCCGGAGCAGTTAGGTTTTGTGGAAGGAAGATAGATTTTGGATGAGATTACTCTGGTAAATGAAATTTTGTATTCTTTAAAAATAAGAAAAAGCCCATGTATGATGGTTGAATTGGATATTGCAAAATCTTATGATAAATTAAATTGGCAATTTATTAGGAAAATGCTTGCAACTTTTGGTTTTAGTTGGAACTGGATTAATTGGGTTATGAATATGGTTTTTTCGGCTTGTTTCTCTATCCTCTTGAATGGGGTACCCTGAAGAGTCATAAAACCCAAGGCCTTAGATAGGGGGATCCCCTGTTGCTGTTTCTTTTAATCTCATGGTTGAAGGATTGGGGAGATCTATTGCGGCCCTAAGAGAAAGCAATACCATAAGAGGATTAAGGGGGACCACATGAGGGGATAAACAAACCACCAACAATTTGTTGATGCCACTATTCTAATGGGTCATCTCTTCGTTCAGGAGGCTTGTAATTGTAAATAGTGTCTCCAAAATTTTGGCATAGCTTCGGGTTTAGAGGTGAATGAACAAAAATCACAATTTTTCTTCTCAATGCACCCAGAGTTACTCGACATAATATCTGTCGAATCGTTGGGTTTAAGGAAAACTCCCTTCCTTCCAAATACCTTGGCACCCCTCTAATAAATTCCATCACCAAAAAGGGATCTTCGACTAATATGCTTGATAGTATGGAAAAGTGCCTAGTGAATTGGACTCTGGGACCTTTAAACCTTTCTGGTCGACTCATTCTAGTAAAATATGTTTTAGAGGCAATGCCGACTTACTTGTTTTATTCCATGATGGCCCCTAAATCCATTATGAAGGATCTTTAATATATGCAAAGAAACGTTTTGTGGAGCGGACCTGAGGAACCACACAATTGGGCCCTGGTTAAATGGGACATAGTTTATTCTCTCAAATCTCAGGTTGGGTTGGGGATTCAGGACCTGGAGAAGGAAAGCAAAGTGGATAGGGAGAAACTATGGTGGCACTGGGACTATAAAGATCTTATCCGGTTCTCAGAAAATAAACCAGGTTCGCAAATTTGGCACATGACTTGCCAAGGGTGAATTTTGGTGAGGGTTTGCAACATTTTACCTTTCAAATTTTATAAATATATTTAAATTAAAATACATTTCATTTTAGTTTAAATATTTTATTAAAGTATTTTTATGATTTTTTATAGATTTATATAAATTACAAGAATTTATCAAAATTATACCTTGAAAATTATAAATAGTTGATAAATTTAAATTTAGAAATTTAGAAATTTTTAAATAATTGATAAATTCAAGTTTAAAATAGATTTATCTGATGTGATTCTTATCATGAATACACTTCAATGATATTCTAAATGTAATTATTGTTTTGACATCTGTATTGAATTGGAGTTTTGATGCCATTGATTCTTCCACACTAAATTGAACTTTTGAATTTGCATGCCTATACCCTCAAGAGTCATCCCGCCTCTGGGGAAGGGAGGGGAGTTCCAGATCATCCAGGAGGAGTGCAGGACTAGAGGCATTTCTGGGGTCAAGGATATCTAGGGGGACCAAGAAACCATTAGCTCTCATCACTCTTGGGAGCACAGAATTTGGTTGGATTGATTAGGCCCAAGGGAGGAAGTTGAGCGCTTGGAAGAGGCACTAGCAAACTAGAGCACTAGGTGGCATGAGGGTAATGACAAAATTTGGTGTGGTTACTGCCAGAAAGGTTCTTTTTCTTTGAAAGAATCCTACAAAATTTTGATAAGAAATGACACGGACCAGGAAAACCAAATCTAGAGCAACTTATGGGATAAGAAGGTATGGCCCAACATATCAATCTTCTGCTTGCTTGTGCTAAGAAAAAAAATTTACTGGGAGAAAATTTACAGAAAAGAAGGATGGTCGGAACATATTTTTTTCCATTTGTGAATAGGCAGAGGAGACTTCATCACACATTCTGGACTCCTGTAACTTTTCCTCGGTGCTATGGGAAAGTGAGGTAGTGATCTTCTGTCATTCGGATCGGTTACGACATAGCCTGACCAACACAATGTCGGAATGGACAAAAAAACCTTTCCAAAATCAAATCCTTAACCACCTACAAGAAATTTCCCCCTTGTTCATCATCTAGGAAATCTAGAGAGAACACAACTCCAGAACCTTCCGGGATAGGGAAAATCCGGTTTGCAGAGTTTGGGAGTGCATTACCCAGAAAATGTAAGAAACGATTGTTCATGGTAGAATGGGAGAGTGTAGATTGGGATTCAATAGGTCATGAGATGTACATACTACAAGCCTAGGGCTTCATCGGTACATTGACTCAGGAAACAAAAGGAAACAAAAAAACCTGCAGATTCTGGATAGTTGCCTCCCTCCTCTGGAGGGCCTGCCCAAGCTCAACTTTGACGAGGATTATAAGGGAAGTTCAGGTCCAACTGGTTACAGATTCATTATTCAAGACCATAGGGGAGCCATGAGAGGATTTGGTTATGGTTTCCTTGGATGGGAGACCAACAACACAACAAAAATTGAGGGCTTACTGCAAGGTTTGGAATGGGTCATGACAAACAACTGTATACCGGTTCTAGTGGAAGGTGATTGTCAAGTCCTAATCAACATGGCCATAAAGTTACAGTGGAACCCAAAGCGTCAAGGTGGCGGGTTCATGGAATTTGTAAGGACGATTAGAACTCCTTTGAAACCTCCTAATGAACAGGTTAGCGACAAGGTTTTCCCACGCTAGACGTAAAGGAAACAAAGTGGCAGACACATTGGAAAACTTGGGATCTAACACACATAGAACAATAAGAGCGGTGGATTGGGACATGATCCCTAATTTGATGGAGGAGGACAGGTGTAGGCCCCCTTGTAGCATAGGATATGGAAAATATCTAGTTGTCTTTTAGGATGAGATACCCTACATGTGGAAGATCATGCGAGCACATTGATTCACATGGTGAATATCGCTTACCTTAGGTGATGACCAGATGAATGCTTAATAACATCCACCGGGTCTCTAATAATCTGCTCAGTCAATGTTTTGAGGTACGAAGAGACATGAATAATGTAAGTGGTAATGTTAAATGCTGGAATGGAAATATTAGTTTAAGGAAAGTGGATGGGAAAGACAACATAATAGTGAGGCATGCAAAAATGATGAATGTTACAGAGAGAAAATTCCTATGGCTTGGGGTCTACCACAACAGACTAAATGAAACCAGAAATCAATCCTTTCCAATATGCAAGAGAAATAAATACATCTAACACTAAGGGATATGAATCATACCTTATTTCGAACGGATGATGTAGATCCCCGTTGATAGTTTCCAACATGCTTGCATTCACAATTCGCTTTCGACAACAACAAATAGGACAATCATGCTTATATATTGAAGTGTTAGGCCTACTCTAGAATATATAATTAATCATGTATAAGAAAATAAATACATCCATGGATACAATATTCATATATATGCACATGTATTGGACAGGAAATGGATATTTCTATTGATAAAAACATAGATACAATAGTGACAACCTCTGTCAGCATTTCTTAGAACCTGAGAAATTGAGTCCTCCACATGGGCCTCCACCACTTCAATCCTCCATCTCTCAATGGCAATATTATAAAGAAAAGGAAAGCAAGTGAAGAGCATCATTGTGTGCTCCGAAAGGGAAAAAGGGATGCAGACTCAAGCATAACAAGTGAGGAAACAATGGACTATAGTTTCCTTACTCTAACTTTTCTCCTCCTTCAATGTATCCAAGAGGCTCAATATACAACACTACAATTAGGCAATGGAGGGTCGAGTCCATGTGTTATCAAGGAATCTTGAAGGCCAAGAGTCAAGTTATTCGAGACTATATGAGGAAAACTCAAAAAGCTTTTGGTTTTATGCACATTTCCTGATGTATGCAGGTTTTGTCTCAAAATCTGCATATACACGCAAGTATAGCTTTAAAAGTCGCGAATAAGCATAAATAGGTGTTTTTTGGGGGCTTTCTTGGAACATCATAGTATAATATGGGAAAAGGGAGTCCAAATATTCTGCAGAGGGACATGGAAGGCCATAAATATGTGATCAACCATGTATGGTAAAATCATCTATAACAAATTCCCCCTAATGTGTCAGGTCAGAGGGGGAACATGATGGTCAAAGTACATTAAATCCATCCCATAAGTGGAGTAATGAAGACCCGGGTGGAAGAACCAGCCACTCATTAGTACAATAAAATGATCAATCTCTGCATATGACTACAAATATACATATAGAAATCGTAGATACATAAGAGTACAATGGCCATGAATAGGCTTGATATACAAATGTCATGTGTGGTCATCACCACGTACAATATACAATGAATCAATATATCCATAATGGATGAAGATATCTGATATACACTGGAATCTAGTCACGAGAGTTGACATCTCATGAATACTGGCACGATCAAAGAGGTAGCATATGTGGAATGCCACCAATCTCAAAGGTCTTCTACGTAAACCACTACGAGTACATGTCCTATCATGTGAATAAAGGTGTTGAGGTCGAACATGGTAGTCCATCATCTGATTATCGTTTATTGATGTATACCGTTAATAGACACGAGATATCCCACCGATAATGATAATGGGAATCAAGGATGAAAGTGCAATATAACACATGTGAATAGATGTGTTGAGGTCGAACACTTCAAAGAATCTATCAATCAGGGGACATTGATGTATTCCTGAAACTGTCAATGGAAAGAGAACCTACCACTGATTACTGTAAGTCTCAAGGAAATCAAATGGAATCTAGACTCCTATTCCAAAATAAATGATATGAAGTCGATGGAATGGAATCCACTAGAAGGATGGAATTAAGGCATCCCCCATCAACCAACATGAGTTACTCAGCAACATTTGATGATGTGGAAGAACTAAAATGAACAAGATGTGCACAAACCAGTAACTGGACCGGGAATGGACGACATGCAAAGTCAAGATAACTGAGGAATGCCTGACTCGGACTTCAACTTCCTTCGAACAAGAGCATAAGGTGAATGGTGACTGAAGGTAGCCAGCATAGATTCGATATGTAAATTGGGAAATATTTGTGACACATGAGACATCAATAGAGGCTCCATAGGGACTAGAAGCATAACAGTTGGTGGAGAAAAACTCAGAGTAATGAGTACAGATCCTAAAGTCAAACTAACAACCCAACCAATGGATTTGGTATACAGTTCTATGTTCAAAGGTGACATGACTAGAAAACTGACAAAGATAATATCATTTCCTGTCGTTCTTTTTATGTTTTTTAATTTTTTTTGGAATTTTTCAATTGTTGAAAATCTTGAAAAAGAATAAAAGTTCTTTATAGTGTACAACTAAGAGGATACGAGTGGCACAGGAAAGTAAACTAGTTCCATGCAATGGAACATACCTATGCTCAATGCAAGGAAGCATGCGTAGTATAAGGACACTCAGGGAAGGTCTCCTCTTGGTAAAGGGTGATCAAGATGCAAAGGATATACAAAAAGGCTCTGCTTAGCTAGGATCGAGATAAGGTGAGGCTACATGGCTTATAAATCTAAAGCAGGGAGTTCACACAAAGCTCAATAAGGTAATAAAAAATCATGAAATGCAATTACAACTTGATATACAAGGGAGTCCCTATGGGGAACAACCGGCATAAAATTCAAGAGGAGTATGAAGCTCTTGCTCATGGACATGGCATAACTATAAGGGACTCCCAGACCTAAGGGAGAACTCACAACATGGGTACCAAATGGAAAAGTGGGATATAGCTAGGGAACCCATGAAAAGGAAAGCTCTACAACTCACATAATGTCACTTCTAAATAGCAGTATGAAGGTTTTGTGACATCATGAAGTGGTTTTGTACTTGAATTCAAGGTGAAATGGTCATAAGGCAATGCATAATGGAAGCAGATATTAAGTGCTAACCTATATACTAGTTCGAAATTATACCTATGAAGGGTATGAACGGGTCAAAGCCTCAGTGAGAGCGTACAAAAAATGGACCCTACATACAACAATATTAGTCCAAAACAATTGAAAATAGTCATTAAAGAGTCCAAACTATAGGGTATAGGGAGGAATGATCATGACCATTGCATTCAAAGGAAACAGTGCAGCGTACGATGGGACATAAGAAGGAATGTAAGGTGTAGACCCAACATTCATGTATCCACTACCACCCCCATGAGAATGAGAAATGGTGTTAAGACCAACCAAGGGAGTGAAAATCCTTTGCAAATGGAGTAGAGGATAGAATATGACCCCTCCCAAATCGATGAGCAAGGTAAGGGGTTGTGGTGCCCCCTAGTCCAACACCAAGGTCTGCACTAGGACCTGGAGCGGGTGGCAGGATACTAGAAGTGATATTAGGAATGCCGAACATAAAAGGACCGAAAATCAATAGAACATAAATATACTCAAGTAACTACGATCCCTAAATCCAACTAGCGCAAAAAGAGCAAACTCCTAATAAAATCTACAACCATATGTAGACAAGCCAGAGGGAGGATAAATGAGCTTCTGAATGTAGCAGGTATGTCTCAGCTAGGATAGGCCTGAAACTCCTATACACTACAAGAGGGCGTATGTAACCAATTATAGCGGCCCTCAACTTCAACACGTAAAGCGAGTGTGCTGTCCGAGCCCTAACTAGCTAGTACACTCACATAATAACCTTTACAAGTACCCCCTGCGATACCTACGTAAGGAAACTAAGGTCACCCCAATATAACCAATGCTCAAGTGGACATTCATAGGTGGGATCTACCGTATGGGAATGGTAGCAAATCCTAAAGCTCGAAAGAACCAACCGATAACTCAAAATCCCCCAGATATGAATGAGATCCCAGAAATATCTTGGCGCTCACAAAAATTGTCTAGGGGCTATCCCAACCAAAATCGTGCACATTGCCTTGTGCTTAAATCCTGTGTAAGAGGAGCCTCCTGAGAACATTGATTATACCAAGGATTTCACTCTCTCACCTCGACAGACACCTACTTGTTTTTCTTAGTAGTATTAGAGAATTAAGTCACAACGAACTATTCCAAGACTCTAAATCCTAATCTTGTTGATGTACCCTATCAAAGAAAAATGTGTAATCAATTTTAAATTAAGTGTTTATTTTAGTGGATGTGGTTAATCAAAGGGAAATGACCATGCAACCAACGGTATTATGACTTAGTAGTGAAATAAATGTGCACACCTAACAAACAATGCCAAGTGCAATCTTGTCTTTAAGTGAAAAAATGGGGTACATCAGAGGAAATTTCAACTCAAAATGGGCCTTTTAACCATAATTCAAAATCCATGTAATAATGTGTTAGCAAATGAAATTGATTTAAGTTTGAAATACCGTATGTCTTAAACAATTTTTTAATATAAATTTGTGGATAGGTATCATAGAATAAACTACTTTTTTGTTCGTATTTTCGACATATTTCCCTATGTTTTTTCTCAAATTTTGATCAAGAGAGCTCCTTGGATGTGAAATTAAATTTCTCATCCAACTAGTACCCACTCAGCCTACTTTTAACAGACCCCTCTACCCCAAAAACAAGAAATACCTGAAAGCACGTGATGATGATGTCATCATCATGTTTTCAAGTATTTCTTGTTTTTGGGATAGCGGGGTCCGTCAAAAGTATGCTGAGTGGGTATGCATTGGATGCGGAATTTAATTTCACATCCAACAAGCTCTCTTGATCGAAATTTGAGTAAAACCATAGGGAGATATGTCGAAAATACAAACAAAAAAATAGTTTTTTTCTTTTCTTACTCCAAAATTAATAAGTATTATTTTATTATTTTAACTATTATTTTATTGTTTTTCTTAGGAGGCCCATTTTAAGTTGAAATTTCCTCTAATGTGCCACTACATCAGATACATGTTTTTCCTTCAAATGATAATGCAATCATTCCTAAATGAAAACCTCACTATAACTTCTGTAAGCAAACCTAATGCAAGTACCATGCAAGTGCAAAGATGCAACAGTGCATAAATATGCAAAAATAAAATATTTTTGTATTTTTTGAAATAAATGAGATGGAAAAGAAGCAAAAGAGTCTACAAATCTTAGACCCTGCAACCACTCATAGACAACAGCCAAGCAAGGCACTAAGATAAAAGAGACCTAATGCACTAATCCCAAAACAAAAAAAGAAAAAGATGACAAGAACAACATCGAACCAAATGTAAATAAAAAAGGGTCTTTGGTAAAAAACAAAGGCAGTATATAGACACCAACAACATCCAGGAAGAATCAGCAACAATCAAAACTCGCCCGACAACTTCCAATCATCCAAATAAATATCAAACAGAGGCATACATGACTATTCACAGAAAAGCTTTGTACATACGTGCGAATTCAGAAGAAAACTACATGTATACGCAACTATGAAGCAAAAACTCACATAAAGGAAGAAAAAGAAGGTAAAATGATGATCCAATACCAAAATTTCTTCAAACAGACACTAAAGGGTAAACCTTCTTCTAGAACCGACACAAAAACTCATCGAGCATAGAGCAATTCAAGCATATTGTGCACCCAATCCCCAAATAAAATAAAAGGAACCTCCCGAGAGGAGTCACCAATTATGTTACAGAGAGAAACTTTCTATGGCTTGGGGTGCACCACAATAGAATAAATGACACCAGAAATCAATCCTTTCCAATATGAAAGAGCAATAAAGACATCTAACATTAAGGGATATGAATTGTAATTGTACCTTATTATAGATGGTTTATGTAGATCCCCATTGAGCTTTTCCAACATGCTTGCATTCACAATTCGCTCTCCACAATAGTAAAAAAGACAACAATTCTATATATTCAATTGTTAGTCCTACTTAAGCATATATAATCAATTATGTATGAGAAAATAAACACATCCATGGATACAATGTTCATATTTATGCACATGTATTGGATAGGAAATGGATATTTCTATTGATAAAAATAGAGATACAATAGTGACAATCTCTATCGGCACTTCTTCGAACCCAAGAAACTGAGTCCTCCACTTGGGCCTCCACCACATCAATCCTCTATCTCTAAATTGAAAGCTTACAAAGCAAAGGAAATATTGGGAAGAGAAGAACTGTGTGCTCCAAAGGGACAAAGGGATGTAGACTCAAGCATAACAAGTGAGGCAACAATGGACTATAGTTTCCTTACTCTCAAATTTATCCTCCTTTAATGTATCCAAGAGGCTCAATATATAGCACTCCAAATAGGCAATGAAGGGATGAGTCCATGCATTCTCAAGGAATATGGAAGGCCAAGAGTCAGGTTATTCAAGACTCTATGAGGAAAACTCCAAAATATTTTGGCTTTATGAACATTTCCCAATGTACGTGGGTTTTGGCTCAAAATTTGCATATACACACGAGTATAGCTTTAAAAGTCGTGTATAGGCATAAACAGGTGTTTTTTGGGGACTTTCTTGGAACATCAAAGTATAATATGGCAAAAGGGGGTCCAAAGAGTATGCAGAGGGACATGGAAGGCTATAAATATGTGATCAACCAGTTGTGGTAAAATCAGCTATAGTAATGACTAATGGAAGGAAGTTGCTATTTAGTTCAAAATGGGGTCACGGAGTGAGAGATATGAGTATTTTGTTCAGTCTCCCTTCTATTTCTTGTGTGAAGTTCTAGATTTTTTTGAATTGTGCTTGTGTGATTAAAATTGAAGTTAGTAAGAGTCAAGGAAAAAGGATCACTGATCAGAAGGAGGTTACAAGGAGGTCTCAAGGGCCCAAAATGAGACTCTATGGGAATCTCGTATTTATGAATTAGAACTTCCCATGGATATTCAGAAACACATAGCTGAAACGGAGAAGAACGTCTAGCAAGAACTAGATCATTAAAAGTTGTGCGAGGAATGTAAGATGGCTGAGGATTTGATCCTCGACCTAGGACACATGATTGGATGAGTGATCTAGTATGAGAAGACGGTGTCTGTTTACTGGATAATTAAGAATTTGGTTGGTCGTACTGCTTGGGACAATGATAATGCAGAAGCAAGAGATAATGTTAAATATAAATGCAACCTCTTGATCTTGAAGGACATCCAACATTTGGAATCGAAACTGGCCTTCCTCATCTCATGCTTGGCCTTTTAGTTCTAGCCTTCCCCTCCCTCTGGCGAGCCAAAGTTGGATTTGACTTGTACCAACAATGGTGGTGGGAAATACCTTTCCTATATTCTACTGTAAGTCAGCTAGTGGACAACCTGGGATGGCCTGTGTTATCAACCTCTTCTGTTTACTTTGATTTTTCCTCTTTAATGTCTAGATGTAAGGGCATATGGGTCTGGTTTTTGCCTCTTGTAATGCCAATACGTAATAATATGGGCTTGTTTTTTTATTATGGGTGGTCTAGGGATTGCTTTCTTGTATCTGCAAGATGTGGAATTGAGATATGATTGAATCTGTGTCTATAGTTGGTCTTTTTGTGGGAATTGGGTAAGAGAACTCTGTGTGTGGATTATTGAGGAAAGGAACGTGGGTATCTTCCAAGAGACGACGAATGGCCTTGTAATGGTGTTTTGTAAGGACTACCAATGTTTATCAATATAATTTGATGACCTTTACTTGCAAAAGAAAAGATTATTTTTATGACTAATAATCTTAATAAAGAAATATTAAGTTTTTATAGCTTTATAGATAAAAAATGCAATAATAAGTGTTTTAGAGTCAACAAATACTAGTTAATTAGTTAAGACATAGGTAAGTTTTTCAATAAAAAGGATAAAACATATTGGTGTATTCTGTAAGAAAAAAATTCTTATAGTTGATTTGTGTGAATAAAGAACCAAAAGAAACAAGCAACGTACCTAATTTTGTCAATAAAATGCACAAAAATTCTCTTAAAGGTTATTTGGACTCGTTGTGTGAAAAAAATAGACACCGTAGTGCACTTTGGTCATTAAACATGTCTTTATAGCCATAAAAGACTCCTCTTTGTCAGAATAATCCCATAAACTCAAAAGAAGATCTCAAGACAAGGAAAATAATTTCTTTATAAGTGTTCCTATATCAATCTAAAAAAATTATCTAAAATAACTGATTGCAATTTGTTGTGACTTTGTGTAACAACAATATGTTATTATTTCAAAAAGTGAAAATATAATATATATATTTTTTCTTCTAAATATAATGAAACTCTTATAATAAGGGTGTGCTAAAAATTACATCTATTGAAAGAATTTTAAAGATAACATCATTGATTAGAATTTGTTTTAATCATTTATCTAATAAGCTTAACTTTTTATTTTAAATTGTAATGGACTAGGATGCCTCTATTGGCCATCGGGCATGCCATACGCAATTATTTTCCTCTAATACGTCATTATTATGCTTAATTTGAGGTGTAAAATAAAAAAATATTATTATTATTTTTTAGAAAACAAATCATATTTATTTTATTAGTTCATAAAGAGTTTACAAAATTACATTTTGTCGATATATGAAAATGCACATTTTCCAAAATACATTCGTGTATATTGGTTATCATTACAGGAGGAGTATACGTTATAAAATATTTTCCATAAAAGTTGCTAAAATAAATCAAGCATAATCTTATAAAACTATATGCTCCGAGGAAAAAACATAACATATTAAGTATCATTTTGTAAGATTATGTCATCAGCACAAACTACGAGAAGGAAAGAGGTTAATAGCTTGATCTAGTTGCCAAATTCTTAAGACTTTCATGGAAAGGACGATGGTAGTATTGAAAGAGATGATTGTTGTTATATTCTGAGATGAAATTTCCCTTTATCCAACAATAAGCTTGTTTTAGGTAGAGAATCCATATCCTAGTTATGTTCCATGTATATATGAAAATATGAGAATTTTTCAAAACTAGAAATTATATGTTGTAGTTTTTCCAGGAGAGGTGAGAAGTGCATGTTGTGACATATTTCTACCCCATTTATACAATTAACTACTAACATAGATTCACCATAAATTAGCAAGTTTCGACATCCTTTTTCTAGTGAGAATTTTGAGAGAAAGGAGTTCTCCATCATTGTTTCAACCTTCCTCGAAACCTCGTGTAATATTAAAGCAATGCGAGTTCGATAGATGAAGGAATTCCTTTCCACCACATCAATATTGGTCTCTTTGATATCATCCATCAAAGTAAGCCCACAACATTGACTTATTAATATATTCATCAAGGATAACTGACTTTTAGCAAGGAGATATTTGAATGACATTTAAATAGGATTTGGGAGATAACCTTGGAGATCCATTTCCATCATTCCCCTTGCCAAATAAATTCCTAACCTAGAGATATTGATTCCTCCTTCTAAACCAACTTGTTAAAAGCACACTGCAGAAACAAATGTGCCATTGATTCCCCATCATTTTTTATAGAAAACATGAGCCATGGATTCGTTCTTCAATTTTCTATAATGTCCCAAGTTGGATATTTGTTTTCGAGAACACACCACATAAGGAGATGATATTTGAATAGATATTTTAGTTCCATATCCACTTCCACCACTATGACACTTCTCTAATCAAATTCTTCACATTCAGTTGAATGTACCTTAGTTTAGGATTGTAAACAATCGAAGGATTATATTCCCATATAAACTTATCATCTCTCTCTATGAGACAAATGCGTGAGCCCTTAAGGGATTTTATATATGTGTACCAAAGTTGTGGAAATTGAACCCAAGAGATAGAACAATTACACTCACAAAATTGCTAATCAAACATGCAAAATTAACACCAAAGGAGATTGAAATTGGAGCATAACACTAATCTGTATTTAGTAAGTGTACAATAGCCACCTTATGAAGTAATAGGCTGCTGTAATATATAATTACATGAGATATTCGAATGCATAAAGATGCCATTCGAAATAGTAAAAAAGCAGGCTTACCAAAACTAGTCAAATCCCCCATAGGTGCACAAAGCAGTTTCCAAATCTAGGTAGATGATCACGAATTGGATAAGTCAAGTGGGAAAGCTAAAGAGGGATGGAACTTAAAACTCATACATGATTTTATTTGGACAAAAGGAGGGAGGATGATGTGGGAAAAAAACAAGGCAGTTACCACTAGTCTAGCTTTCCCTTTGCCTTAAATCAGAAATAAAACAAGGAAGCTTTACAGAAAAAGCAGATATGCGCTTTGGAGAATTTGGAATAAAGCAGACATGTTAAAATGGGTTTCTAGGATGTTTTCCAAGTGCTCCATGACTCAGTTTTATCATGTGTTGACTTCTAGGACATGTAGAAGGCAACTAGCATAGAGTGGAATCTAGGAAACTAGGTAATAAGACAAAAATGATTAAATTAATGTCTAAGGTAGGTAACTATGGTTTGATTATTCTAACAACCCCCCTTAATTCTGACTTTATGAGTAAATATCAGAAAACTATAGGGCCTAGGAACAAGGATTAGTCACCCTTTGCATACTACTTGTCCATACAACCAAGGAAAGAGGCAAAAACCAAGTGGGAAAATCCTCCCTTAAACATGGACAAGAAAACAAAATTTGGAAATATTGTCATCAATCATGCTTCACAGCATGATCAGCAATCCCCAACAGTGATTTGATATTGTTGAATGTCTTATCACAAAACAATTTGGTGGAGATGTCTGCAACTTGTTATGAAGATGCACAAAAGAGTAGATGAATGATACCATCATGCACAAGCTGTATGATGTAGTGCATATGGATATTAATGTGCTTGGTTCACTGTCTCTGAACTGGATCATTGTAGATTTGAATGGTGCTCTGATTATCATAGTAGATAATAGTTGAAAACTTTGATTTGAAGCCACATTCTCCAAGTATTCCTTGAAACCACAAACATTGAGTTGCTGCATTTACAACTCCTCTATACTCTGCTTCTGTAGATGAGAGTGCTATGGCACTCTGCGTCTTGCTTGACCAGGTGATTGGTCCTTCTACAAGCATGCACACATATCCTCATGTATACTTTTGATTTGTGTTGTCACCTGCCCAATCACTGTTAGTAAACCCAATCAAATCAAGATCAGATTTTGCTTTGTAGAAGATCCTAAGAGTTCTTGTTCCTTGAACAAAGTTTAGGATCCTTTTGGCTTCCCTCTAGTGGATATCATGAGGCTGATCCATGTATCTCAAAGCCAAACTAACTGCATAATATAATTCAGGTTGAGTGTTTGTAAGATAAAGCAAACACCCAATCAACTGCCTATACAGTGTATTATTTACCATAGGAGAAGAACCTGCTTCTCAAGCTTAACTCCTGAAAGGAAGGGAGTCTTGCTTGGCTTGCAATCTTTCATGCTGAAATTGTTCATAAAATCTAAGGCATAATTGGACTGATGTACTTTGATTCCATGTTGGTATTGAGCAATTTCGAGACCCAAGAATTGGCTCAACAATCCCAAATCTGTCATAGAAAATGCATGGTTCATTGCATCCTTCAAGGAGGCAATCTCTTTCTTTGAACTTACTGCAATCAGAAGATCATCCACATACAAGACAATAATCATCAAATAACCATGAATCAGATTCAAATATACATTAGGATCATACTTTCATTGAACAAAACTCAATGACAGCAGAAAGCCATTAATCTTGGCATACCAAGCCCTGGGGGCTTGCTTGAGCCCATACAATGATTTCTTTAACCTGCACACTAAATATGGATTAGAAACAAACCCTTCATGTTTATGCATGTAAATATCTTCAGTTATATCTCCATTTAGGAAAGCACACTTCACATCCATGTGATGTACTTCCCACTGCTTCGAAGCTGCAATGGCTAAAGCTAGCCTTATGGAGTCCATCTTTGCTACTAGTGCAAAGGTTTCATTGTAGTCAATACCATGTAATTAAGATAGCCCTTGGCTACCAATATTTCCTTATATTCCAAAGGTGAACAATCAGCAGCAAACTTAGTCTTGAAAACCCACTTACATTGAACTAGCTTCCTCCCTAGGAAAAGATCAACCAATTCCCAAGTGTTGTCCTTCTGGAGCGAGATGAATTCTTTTTTCATGGTTGTTTTCCATCTTGGATAATGTTATGCATCTTTGTTTGTCTATGGATCTAATTCAACCATCAGATAGAACTTCTTATCAAATAGAGGATCTTTCGCACAAAGGGAACTCTCAAATTGAGATCTAGTCCTCCTAGTGTCATTAGGATTTCCAGCTAGTTCCCCAGCTTCATGAATGGTATTTACTACCCATTTTGGTCTTGTAGGACTATTAGGATCTGCAATCAAATCATCATTATTAGACATATCAGAATCAGCAAACTCATTAGTCTCTTCACTTACAATCAATGGATCAGGTGGTGAAGAAGACTCTCCAACTTCAACTGCGCCTACTAACGGCTCTTCTTGGAACTAAACACTTCTTTCAATGAAAGCTTTGTTAGTGCTCAATTTGATTAGCTTGTACCCTTTTGAATCTTCATAATACCCAACAAATAAACACTCTTGGATTTGGGGCTGCAAATCCTTTCTCTTTTTCAGTTGAAATTCTAGCCCAAGCCTTTGAGCCAAAAATCCTGAAATGGGTCACATTTGGCTTGTGCCCACTCCAAGCTTCAAAAGGAGTCATACGATCAAGATGCTTATGATGCACCCTATTCTAGATGTAAGATGCACAGTTTATAGCCTCATCCCAAAACTTTGGTGGCAAAGTCTTAGCCTCCATCATGTAGGTTTCCATCTCCTTTAGTGACCTGTTCTTTCTCTCAACAACACCATTTTGCTGTGGTGTGTAAGGGATCGAATGCTACATCTGAATACCTGCATCTTTACAATACCGGATGAAATTAGACTTGACATAATCACCACCATTGTTAGATCTGAGGATCTTGATTTTCCTCCTAGACTGGTTTTCAACCAAGGCTTTAAAGACTTTGAAGAGGTCAAAAAATTTAGACTTATGCTTTAGGAAGTGAACCAAACAATACCTTGAAAAGTCATCTATGAAGGTTAGTGCATATTTGGCTTGACTTGTGGACATATGAGGGAATGTACCAACAATGTCACTATGGATCAACTCAAGAGGTGCAGAGGTTCTCTCATGACTAGCTCTCTCATATTTGTGCTTTGGGTGTTTTCCTAGAATACAACCTTGACAGACTCCCTTATAAAGCTTGATATTTGGTAAACCCATTACCATATCTTTTTCACTCAAATAAGAAATATGCTTTTTGTTAATATGGACAAATATTTCATGCCAAATCTTGCTTGCCTCATTAGCATGAATCAGAAGAGCACAGGGATTTGAGTAGGGTAGAAAATGGGAAAACATGTATACCTTCGAAGTGTGATCAACAACAACTTTTGCTATGACTTTACCATTCGAAATATCAGTGATTTCAGCATCATCGGGGGAGAATATGACCTTATTTGGAGACCCAGTGTGAGTCATCTAATACATTGATAAGAGATTAGAGGCAAGACTTGGAACATACAACACATTATTGAAATTACCATGGTCAAGATCAATCCTTCCCTTCCCCAAACTGTCAGTGAAAGAGTCATCTCCCAAAACTAATGGTTTACCATTCGACATGTCAAGAGAGGGGAATGCCTCTTTTGTCAAAACCATATGTCTAGAAGCTCCAGAGTCTATGATGAAGCTAGGTGAGCTTGATGTGCTAGCACCAGGGCATGTACTCTCTCTCTGTCCTCTGAATTTGATCCTCCTTCCCTCCTCTTTGAGAAATTAGGAAGGGCGATGTTATTCTTCTCCAGGAGTTGGGTCAACATGTCAATTTGCTTCTTCATACAAGAGCTCTCAGAATTAAAGCCCCTTACTGGAGTATGCGCACTTGCTCATTTCTCCTTTGTTCTTCTTGGAACCTTAGGGCTCCTCTTGAGACTTGTCCTTGTCTCTCTTTTTCTCAAGTGGATTTTTAACTTTTTTCTTTCTTTTTGAATCCACCCTTGAATCTCCAGCAACCAAATCTTGGTCTTTGGAAGGTTTGATGGTGCCCATCATCACCAACTTATCTTGTTCCTGTGTGAGGGATTCCATGAACTCTGAAAGCTTAGGCATCTTCCAGGCTCAAGCTGTCAACTTGGTGGCATGGAAGGTTGAAACAAACATTGAATAGTCAGGGCTAAGCTTATAGATTATGGAAAAAACTATTTTCTCTTCCTTCTTTTTGATCCCACACTATTTTAGCTACAAAATAAGGGCTTTAAACTTGGAAAAGTAGAGTTGCAAGGATTCGAAGCTACTGGGACTCAAGGAGATTAGCTCATTCTCGATTTTATGTCCTCTTATCTCATTTGTCTTTCCAAAAACCTATACAATATTATCCCACACTTCATTAGGTGATTTCAATCGATCAAGATGGAAGAGGAGGTCTTTTGAAATGCTCAGACACAAAAGACCATAGGCCTCATCCCTCCTATTGTGCCATTTTATTTTCTCTACAGCTGCATTGGTCTCTGCCTCAGTTTCCATAGTCACCCTGTAGAGACCTTTCCCTCTCAACAATTTCTCCATCTTATCTTTCCAGTCAAATAAATTGAATGGAGTCAAGATGATCTTCTGAGATTGGTCCATAGCTCAGAAACTGTTTCGTTCAGTCAGTAGAATATGCTCCCAGTCAAGATGTCGAACCTGCAATAACAATATGGAAGGAGATAAATCGATCTACAAAGGATCTAATACCATGTGGAAATTGAACCAAAGAGATAGAACAATTACACTCACAAAATTGCTAATCAAACATGCAAACTTAACACCAAAGGAGACTGAAATTGGAGCATAACACTAATCTGTATTTAGTAAGTGTAAAATAGACAACCTTATGAAGTAATAGGATGATTCAATATATAATTACATGAGAGATTCAAATGCATAAATATGGCATTCAAAATAGTCAAAAAGAAGGCTTACCAAAACTAGTCAAATCCCCCATAGGTGCATAAAGAAGTTTCCAAATCTAGGTAGATGCTTATGAATTGGATAAGTCAACTGGGAAAGATAAATAGGTATGCAAAGACAACTCATACATGCTTTTATTTGGAGAAAAGGAGGGAGGATGATGTGGGAAAAAAACAAGGTAGTTACCACTAGTCTAGCTTTCTCTTTTCCTTAAATCAAAAATAAAACAAGGCAGCTTATCAGAAAAAGAAGATATGTGCTTTGGAGAATCTAGAATAAACAAGACATGCTAAAATGGGTTTCCAGGATGTTTCCCAAGCATTGCATGACTCATTTTTAGCATGTGTTGACTTCTAGGACATGTAGAAGGAAAGTAGCATAGAGTGGGATCTAGGAAACTTGGTAATGAGACAAAAACGATTAAATTATTGTGTAAGGTAGGTAATTATGAGTTGATTATTCTAACAAAATTTCTTCATCTACATTTTAAAAACCCAAGGAAATGAGTAATAACTACCCTTTGTTCCATAAGGTGGATAATGGATATGGTATCGGAGTTAAATAAAAGATACCCCTCTCTTGCAAAGAGATGAGATTGTTTGGGGATAAAGGGAGTTTATTTCCAGTTCCATCCCAAGGGTCCAATTTGATTCTCACTTTTCATCCATTGTTGATACACCAAGCTAGACCATTTCCAATTAGGTCAAGAGATTTAATAACAAATTTCCACATAACAGATATACTAACCTATATTTTAGAAAGGGATAAGATCCAATCATCAAGAGAGGTTGGTGTAATCCTTATGCTTAGCTACAAAAATCCAAAATATTTTTGTATATAGTAGCCTCCAAACCATTTTTGCAATCAATGCTTTCTAAAAGTGGAAGATTTTTTTTAACGCCCAACCTCCTCGCATTTTTGAATAGAAGTCCTCTCCCACCTAACCCACGGCACAGGAAATTGATATTTGTAGCTCCAAATAAACCTAAACACAATGGATGATATTGTTCTAATATACCTTTTTATATCTAGTCTAAATACATCTAATATATGAGCATTGCATATAGTACTGATTTAATAAAAACTAATGTACTTTCCTGAAAAATTCGTTTGTGACTCCAGTTTTGTATTTGTTTCTAAATATTTACAATCAACCACTTCTAGCCTTTTGTTTTTAATAATTGTCATGTTTTAGATGAAACCTCAAATATTAGTCCTTTTTTTCATTTTCATGTTTTAGATGAAACATGATCAAATCCCACTAGAGAAAAGGTGTTGGGAGTTAGAAATGACTCCATTTTCCTTTTCCAATTATCGTTTGCAATTGCGCTACCATATTTAAGATCATTTTCAAAATTATTTATATTAGGTGTTTATTAGTCTTACATTATATGTTTGGATAGGTTTTAGGTGAAAATTATTCCTATAATTTCCTATGTGATTTTTGGGTGCAGGTTCCTAGGTTGATATAACATTTTTGAACAAGGAGTTGTAGGTTATCTTTATAGTGAAAAATGAGTTTGCATAACCATATCGGTTAGAAGAACCATTGGTATAACTATTTGCACAAGCTGATGGATTTTTTATGGATATGGTTCTATCCTTTTGAGGGACCTATGAGAATAATTTGCCATGAATTTGCTTGATTGTACCTCAAAAGAAAGAATTTTGTCTAGAACCAAGAAGAAACTTCAATGATAATCTATTTTACTATGTTGTAGCTTGTGATCCTAGTTAAGGAGTGTTGATGTTGGAGATGGTATTGGATTTGAGTCAAGACCATTCGAATTTTGTGGTTTTGTTGAAAAACTCACAGATTGGTTTAATAATTTTCCTGATCAGTGTATGAAGATATGGATGAGCCGAGCCATACATATTGTAGAGACCATCTTTGGTACTAGTTTGTTAAATTTATGAGAGGAATTCATTTCTTTAGATTCAGCCATGCTCTTCTTTTCTATTTATAAATACACCATATTGATCAAAGGCGATACATGCTAGAAGTGTTAAGGTCGTGGTTATTCTAAAACACTATTTGTTTCGTCCATGTCAATAAAAACATTTCCTCTGTTTCATGTGAGCATTCATTTATTAGACTTGGAGTAATTAGAGCTTAAAGTATCTTGTTCCTAGTCGAAGGGAGGAGGACCCCCTCATCTACGGTCATGTACTATGTTGTAAAATAGATTATTTAGTTTTATGAAAGTGGTGCGTTTAAATTAGAATATGATTGCATTTTATTTATCAATATCATAGATTCTATTTTTATGTTTTCATTTATTTACCATGGTCACAAATTAGTTATATTTGCAAGTGTGAATTTAGTTCTGAATGTGTTTTTTTTGCTTTTACAATTTGGTTTCTAAACATATATATTTCATAGAGATTGGGGAATTGAACTTGTATTAATCCTAGGTAGATGAGAGTTGGTTCCTAGTTTCATGATTAAGTAATATGATTTATTTCAATGTCTATGTTACCCAAATTCTCATATCCAATTAACAATGAAGACTTGAATTCAATTTTTCCTTGAAGAATAGGGATTCCATTTAATTGATGTGACATATTCTTGCAATTGATTAAAATCAAAGATATATGTTGGATCTATTTAGAGGGGTTAAGGAATGGTATTGAGAAGGTGTGATTGAGAGTAAGTAGTTACTTTTAAATTTGACAGTGTGAGTTTCCTTTCTTAGATATAATTTTTTGAAAATCCTGTTGAATTAAGATTTGATACCTTGCAAACAACCTTTAAAACAAAATACCTGCCATGTTTGATGATTAATGGTTTGATGAAATTGGTGTTTTAAGAAACATTGTCTCTTTGGAATATAGAATGCATGGATCATGGAAGAAAATTACGTAGTGTAGGCAGAGCCACTCCCACTTTTGTAGTTAGACAAGGAAGAGGTACCCTTACTGCTAATAGTTATACAAGAAGATGAGGAAGGGGAATATTAGGAAGAGGAAGGTTAAAAACTCATGAACATGAAATTCCTCCATTTGATCCCCTAAGTAATTTCACATCATCTTCAATCTCTACATCAACTAAATTTGAAGGACCTTCTCTAACAGAGGTAGTAATATATGAGCTAAACATTGGAAATATTTGACACAATGATTTGAATTTAGAGATAGACACAATCCTATTCAAATTCCAAAAGTATTTGCACAAGAATCAAGAGTATAACTAATATGGTTCATGGGACCTTGAGGGAAGACCAGGTTAGAATATTGAGAATCTACATTACACACACCAATACATTTAAACTAACATGTAAATCAATAGCAAGGATCTACTTGTATATCGTTTTGTCCATACAGACAACAATAAACAATGTAAAAAATAAGAGACAAGAGAACAAGACAACATAATACGTGGTAGAACCCCAAATGGGGAAACATTCACAGAAGGATTGGTCTTCTATACCAAGCAACTCTCCATCTTCACATCATGTCACAATCATGTGTGTACAAATGGAATACACAACATGCTATGTGTGCTTTCAGAATATTAAAAAACATACCCAAAAGGGTCTCCTTTACATTTACTATATACCAAGAGCTATGGAATATTTATGTTCCAAAATACATGTGGGATATGTATATTTGCACCTCTCTTATATAAATAATTTCTATAAGAGAAATTAATTACATGATGTATGTGGGATAACTCCAACTTATAAAATTAGAGTTATTTATTCCTTTTAAGGATATTTGACCAATAATGCCATACAATTCACTGATGCATATTCTAACACTTCTCCTTAATGATGGCTAGGAGAAATAATACAAATGGAGGAAGGTGCAATCACACAAAAGCCCCCCTTGATGACAACTTCTAGAATGCCCCATAATATGTGAATAAGAACACATTGCACGTCATGAAGATGATGAAGATAACATCCGCTTCTGATTGAATCAAAAAACTACATTTGAATCAAGTTGTACAATGAACTCTTGAAGAACACTGGAATAATGTGTAGAAGCATCTGATGTCCAATACAAACAACTATGTAAAGAAGATAAACATCACAACTCTAACCCAACAAATAGATTAAAGAAATATGCCATAGATTGCAACATGAATGTAAGAACCGTAGATATATCCATCATGAATATTACATTATGAATACAAAACCCAAATGTCATATCCGTTAAAACATGTTCTAAGTAGAAAACCTCCACAACTAAGATGAAAGATGCAAGAATAGTAGACATCATCATGAATAAAAAAACCATGATCAAAATGTTTCCAAGAGACAGTCTTCATAACCAAATAGCTCTATTGGATATTACATTACAAAAGCAACACCACAATGGCGTATCCATCAAAATGTTTTGGCCCATAGATAATAATCACAACTTTACAATAGAAGATGGAATTTAATTTCATACATTATTACTAGAATATGGTGATATAATGTAGTAGATTATTACATTACATTCCTTCTTAACATCAACCATATGGTATAACAAAATTCTTGAACTTGGTTAAAGACAAACAATGCTAAATAACTAGAGATTGCAACCATCGATATGATTAATATAGGAATGAATGACATAATCAAGTTGTTACCCAACCCTTCAGAAATATCCATATGCAGGGAGTGAAGTAAATAGAGAGATAATATGCATCAAATAACTCCAAGAATAAAGCATATAATAAACATTATAAACCCATGATTACACAAGAAAAATACATGAAATAAAATATGAATGATAAATGATCATTTTAAAGTTTCTTTTACACAATGAGGGTCAGAACAAAATATAATGAGTGAGCATAATGAAACACCAAATAAAATAATGATAAATATATGACACGATGTTGGAAGAATAAGCATTATTAAAATAGTGAGACCATGTTAGAATATTGAGGAAAACATTTCAAATAAAACAATCATATCACTTATAGATATGAAAATACAACCATCAAGAAACTATGTCCTAAGCATAGGTTCATTTGTAGATTTCTCCATTCCAATACTATATATTCAAGCCCCTAAAAATGATAAAGCATATTCCACAGAAGAATGTTAGAGAAGAGTAAAAAAATCAAACATTTTGAAGAAGGCATAGATTTTCAAAATTATCACTTTGGTATTATAGATCACGTGACGAATCCAAATAATATGAAGTGCTTAATAAAAATATTCTAATTTGTTGCTTGTTAAAAAAACTCTTAAGGGTTTATCGAAGAAGGGAAAGCATTGTAACAACTCTAATACCATGTTAGAATGTTGAGAATATGAATAACATACAACAACACATTTACACCAACATGTAAATCAATAGCAAATATCTACTAGTAGAGATTTCTATCCATACAAACAATAATAATAATCAATGTATGAAATAAGAGACAAGATAACAAGAGAACTATACACTAGATATACACGGTGAAACCTCAAATCCAGGGGAAACATCTACATAAGGATTGGTATTGTATGTTCATAAGAAATATCCATGTTACAATACAAGAAATATCCACACATGCATCACTCTCCATCTTTAGATAATTTCACAACCATGTGCATATAAATGACATACAAAACATGTGATGTGTGATTTCACCATATATCACAACATACCTAAAAGGGTCTCCTTCACCTCTATTATATACCAAGAGGTATGGAATATTTTTATTTTAAAATGCATGTGGAATAAATAAATTTATGTCTCTCTTATATAAATAAAGGTTATACAAGAAATTATTTACATGATTCCTATGGGATAACTATTTTATAATATTAGAGTTATTTATTCCTTTTAATGATATTTCAACAACAATGACACATAAGTCATCCTTACATATTCTAATAGACCATCCATATATGGGATGAAATGAGGAAATATTTCCTCCAAAACTACCAGTACTATAGTAGTTCCTAATATATTCAAGAAGAGATATTTAGAATGTTGCAAGACGATAATGAGAGTCTAGATGACTATGTCGAAATATTTCTATATAAGCTACAAAGATGTAGAAATAGTAATTTAGAAACTAAACACAAAAGTCAATTTTAATTAGAGGATTAAAGGATGAATAGATTGATATCTTGAATATAATGGGGGAAGGTGACATTTTGAAGATTGGATTTGATAAAATATGTGAGATTTGTAGGAACATTTGAGAGGCACAACTATGATTGTGAAGTGTATTTGAGAGTAATTTTAGAAAGTTGGAAGATCAAACACTAGAGGAATTACCCAATATGATATAGGTAACAACTTAGATAATTTTAAGACCGATATTTTAAGTTAACTTGCATTGTAGATTGACACGTTTTATGCTAAGAAAAAACAAATAAATATGAAAAATTATATGGTCATTTACTATCCTATATTTCAACAAAAAGACCATGTGAAGGAGTTTCCTCTTAATAGTGTTGAATTTTGTGGAGTATGTGAAAAAAATCACGCAACCAACAAATGCATAGCTTTGACTATTTTAAAATAAGTATAAGAAGGAGAGGAGACTGAATCCAAACAATTCTTCTTTGTACCTCAAACAAGGCCATGAAAACCTAGGACTACAGGTATGACACAAGACCCTGTTCTATTTTCTTGAATTTATGCATTAATATTTGTTATGTTATTTTCTCGTCTCTACACTAAGATATAAAATGCATGAAACCTATCTATTTTAAATGGGAAATTTGTTAAATATGGGAAACTAAGATACATATTAACAACCTCCTCAATTTGAGTCATTCTAGACAGTAGGTTCCTCTTTTTTGATTTCTTAGAAAATGCAATATCCATCCTAGTGGTATTCCCCAACACCTCGGGAAAAATTACCATCACATATAAAAGGAAATAATTATTGGACACAAGGATTGAGAGGATCATCATCAACAATCCTTCAAAATCCTACACAATCATCTCAATCATTGCAACTATAGATTCCTCCAAATAATCCTCCATTACCTCAAATCCCAGCAAAATCCACTCTAAATCCTAATAATAATAAGACGACTTAGCTATCTTATACTGCTAAAACTCAAATTTTTCACACTTACTATGTCTCCTTGATGGAATGCCAAAAAATAACTTTGATATCTAGAAGAGTGTTGGATCAATGGAATTCTCCAACCATTATTTGAGAACATGAAGAGGGGGAGGTATAATAACTAGAAACACATCAATTTGAAATATAACATTTAGAGAATACATATCCACCAACACCTTAGATATTTATTATCCTATAATCTCCCAAACCCATCCTAATCCTGAAAGGTTGGGGATGGAAAAATAGTCATCACAACCTAAGTTTAATATATTAGGAGAACTGAGTAATGTATGTGTCAAAATTTTGTTATTCCAAGGATGAAATTATGGCCATCCAAATTTATGTGAAAAAAATAAGAGAGATTTGTGTTAGTGTCACGTCCCCACCCGTCTACCTGAGAGAGACACGAACATGATGCTGTCTAATTCGGGCAATATAGCCCCATGAACGTAAAATAAAAATGCATTGAAATAAAACATACATATATGCATAACAATTGCAATTATATAGTGGAATCAATTCATCCATTCAATGCATTAGACATGTTCATCCTTTTTCTTTAAGCAACAAATACAACTACAGAGATAAAATAGATAGGAATAGTTATCTCGAAAGAAGCTTGTCCCGCAACCAACTACGTTGCTGGAACATTCCACCCAACCAAAGGCCTGTGTGCTCATCAATCTCTCAGCAACACCACCACCCCTGAGTTGGGCATGATTCGCACAAGGAATAAAGGAACACTAGGAGGCTCACACATAGCCAAAGGTATATCAAAATTCAGCCAAGCCAAACATAGTTGGGTTTATCAGGCTGCTAGGGCGGTAGAAGGCTGAATTGCTAAGCTAGTGGTCTCATTCACAAAGCTATGGACACCTACACCAGATCTGGCTTGACTTCTACACATCTACACACCAAACACAAGGAACCATCCCCTTCTCTCCTACACAGTCCCTCAGACCATGCCTTCCATTCCAATGTTATTCAAGGTGTGCAAAGAAGAAAACCAACCCCTCTATATCTATCCATGAGGTCCCTTCATACACTAGGTTTACCAAGCTATTTCAAGCCCAATTCTACTCCCAACTAGTTCAAATCCAGCAAAATATGCACACGCAAGAAGATACAAAATTATGGGTTTGAGGAAAAACGTTTTTCAACAAAAAAAAAATTTCAACAAAAAACGTTTTTCAACAAAAAATGTAAACGACAATTGTGTAAAACACCCCCTTGATAGAAATTCGATTTCCAAAATTGTTCTATGGCTTCATGTGGGAAAAAATGGCTCCCTCAGTCCATAAATTCATGGCTTTGTCCCCCATTGGATGAACAACAATGAAAACAAAAAATTCCCCAACGGTGGATATGTGGAAACAACAAAAGAATGCCTAGGAGTGATCCCAACCATTGAACATTAACAAAAACACTTCCCAAGCATCGGAAAAATGAAGAATGCTGCAGAAAACGTGAATGCAGAATGCCAGGAGATCCAAAAACACGGGGAAGACAACAACATAAATGCATGAGGGAATGGGAAACAATTTTGGGCAATTACTTGGCCCATAAGTCAAAATCATGTTTCCCAAAAAGTGATAACTTATCAAATTCGAATTTGGACTGCCATACCTTGCCCATCCCATGCAATAACCAACTCAACCAATTTCTGGCAGTGATAAATGATGTGTAAATGATTGGGTGGATAAGACAAGAAAGGTAGTTGATAGTTTTGATGGGTTCTCCCTTTGACATTTTGCTTTTCCCCATTGGCCCAAAGGTTTGAATATCCCCCCTTATCCTTAAGAAATCATCCCCCCATCTAATTATTTGTTGCATTGAAATAGTTGGTTGTGGGTTTTTAATTAAATTGCATATTTACATGATGTTCAAAATTGTAATGTGCCCATTAGCAAAAAATACCATAGACAATGATTTTTAATCGGCGAAACATAAAACACTAAATCGATGGTGGGGATTTTTCCTTTATCTCCACGCTAGGATTAATTACAATATATAGATCATATACATTTAATGCAAGCGGGGTCAAAACCGGTGTGTTACAGTTAGGAAACCTAAAGACTGAACCACCATAGATGTCCTTGGACATTTGGAAAATATTATGCTTGGAAAAGCGTTAACCACCAAGTACAAAGATTGTGACATCTTGGTAATGTATTCCCATATTAGAGGTATCCACCTCCCTAATGTATCGGTATATGTTGAGATTTCCATCAACATAATGACCATGGAGGTAGTGAACCAACTTGGACTAGTCAATATGAACTCCTATTGTCTTAGAATTGGTTGATCATTTTATAATTCGATTTGTGGGAATCCTTTAATATATAGTCATGTCAATGGATTCTTGGGAATATACAGTCGAATTCATGGTTTTGTAGCCTAAATCACAATTAGGAGGAAATATCCTCATACTATAAGGTCAATGGTTAACCACATTTGATTGCTATATCAATTGTAGATCTGGTAATATGCCAATATCTCATATGAATTCCTCCAAATATATTGCAATGTATCCTCCTTCCAATTGTAGAAAAGATTATGAGGAACCCTTATGGATAGTTCAATAGGAATATGACACTCAATATATGCAACCTATTTTGACTTTTGAGAAAGCGTTGTCGTTTAAAAATGAAATTGAGAATGATCTGATCAATACTTTTTTTAGTCACCCAACTTCATCCTTCTGCTCAGATTCCCACTTCCTAGAAAATATCATGCAACCTTCTACTGAAGAACAATATGTGGGGTAATTTGTTAGCACTGGAATTGAACCAAAGGTTGTGGAAGGATTTTTCCTAGGTAACAGCAGATCCGCTTTAGACTATGCTTCTGGCCCAGCACAATCAGAGAAGGATTTCTCATTTACTTATCAAATTTGCTCACGCAAGATATTCAATTGAGAATGGTCACGATGTCAGATTCCTGAATGGGGTAGGTATGTTGTTATAAGTTGTAGGTGGGACGATCAGAGAGGGGGACCATTGGGAAATGGAGCCGACAGTCCTAGTGTGGACCATGTTGTAGGAGGTAAAGAATTGTGGAAATTTATGGACATAGGCAAGGTAGCTTCCCAACTTTCAATTAGGAGATATTTAGCAGATGATTAGTAGATGAGAGGAAACAACCCATCACACAGAGCATTTACAGGATGTATTATGTGTGACTTTAGAATAAATTGTTTAAAAATATTTGAAACAAAGGGCCGAGAGCATACAGGATGAGTTCTGTCCCTTATACACTACTGTCAAAACATCAAAGCAAATAACAAACAGGTGCCATTTCCGGGGACAAAATTGAAGATCCTCCCTGGGTATGAACGACATAATTTTAGATTTAGTTGTTGCTGGTGAAAAACAATCAGAAATCCAGAAGTTTGTTGAATTTTCACCTGGTGACTCCACTCTTGAAGGATTCAAACTTCAGCGACTCCGTTAGTGGTATGACCTAGAAATAAAAATTTTGGAAAGAACTAGCAGAATCTGCTAGGAAAATGAGGTCTTTGTGAATCCTAAAATTTCATGGTGAAAGGATAAGATACTCAAGTTTTCATTTCTCCCATGATTCCTTCTCTTTCCTTGTAAGTTTGTTCTTATCTTTTCCTAAATTTATCAAAACAACCTTCCATGGTTCATTTCGCTTGAAACAAAGCTATGAATGTGTTCCTGTATATCCTTCTTTATGAACTGAAAGCATTTCATTGTCTTGTACATCCGATTTTGACTAAGATCTTTCACCCAAAACTCATGACATTAAAGGTTACCTCTGTGAACCTCATCAAACCACGGTTGATAACATATTTGTTTCATCTAACCTGGTCTCTCCCAGTATTCCAAGCCGATACAAGCCATTACACTTGCTAAGCCACTACACTTGCCTCCTATCCTACATGATTTTCCTACAAATAATTACAAGTAACTCCCCAAATTTGATGGAGAATCCAAATACCTCACTGCTGAGAAACATTTACAGGCTTTTGAACATTTCTTTGAGATTTTTGAAATAGAACATGACAATGTTTACATGAGGTATTTTTCCTAGTCCTTGCAAGGGGATGCTAAAGAATGGTTCAAACACTTGCAACCTAAGTCCATCAGTACCTGGGAAGAGTTTTCTTGCACCTTTTTGAAATTTTTGGGTAGGGAGGCTACTGTACCAAATACTTTCAGAATTTTATTCCCTCAAGAGGGAGAAGGGTGAAGCCATGTCTAGTTTTAATAGAAAATTTGTGAACTTTTATTATAACATGCCAAAGGAAGTCAACCTCTTGAAAATGCTGCTAAAATATATTATGCAGCTACCTTTCCTCCTGAACTGTCATTACTTCTTTTGGAAAGAAAATCAACCACTCCGTAGCACATGTTTACTGATTGTTTGGAAGTTGAAGAAAAACTTAAGATGCCCCAAAACTTGTTAGGTCAAGATAGTGGTGGTGAAATAAGGGATACATTAAAA
Organism: Pseudotsuga menziesii; assembly: GCA_001517045.1. Lineage (NCBI taxonomy): Eukaryota > Viridiplantae > Streptophyta > Pinopsida > Pinales > Pinaceae > Pseudotsuga > Pseudotsuga menziesii. Next base: position 32,482 of record LPNX010281427.1, read on the forward strand.
TTGGTTGCGCCACATAAATTAAAGGGAATAGTCCCTGTTTGGCTAAAGATTTCCCTTACTAGATAGGAAAATGATCATCCTGATACCGAAGCATATGGTCCTACCATTTTGTTTTCTGACGGTTGCAATATGCTTAGCATTGAATCCATTAATGATGATTTTAAAAGGGATTTCGGTATACTCGTTTACGATGAGTATGAGGAGGAATACCTGGAGGTTATACCTAAAGAACCAGCTATAGAACCAATGTCTGCTAATGGAGAGAATCAAGCTGCAATCCAAAGTCATAGGGATGAGATAGGAAAGGATAATAAGTGTGTTGAAGGCGACAGTCTACCCTTGTGTTATTCCTCATTTGGATTAATAAGACACAAAATTAAAGCCTCTAAGCAGAAACATAAGTTAGAGGATATGGTGCACTCCATAGACTTGTTTGAAACAGAAGATGATAAAGAGGAACATTCATGCAGTCCCTATTAGCTTATAGATGCATCAGGAGCTTGTGACGAGGAACTGGGTCACAAAGAAGGAGGTATTGGTTCTCAAATAAATGTCTTTTTTAACTTTTTACCTTTAGGGACATCATCCCATAAAGAAGGATTATGCTTACTCGATTCTATTGAATAAAAAGATGATCTCCATGCTGAGGCATATAAGGAAGATGAGGTTCTAGCTTTAGAAGTTTTGAATGAAAGGGTGGATATTTCATTTGAAAATAGTCCTCAGAATCCCTTTCAAATATCTTTCAAATATCAGCGTGGAAGCTCACGAGAGGAAGGGCGTTTTGGACAGCTTTCCCATGATAAACAGAGGATAGAATATGCTGGAGGTTGATGTTCTTTCTATGACCCCATAGCAGAGTACATGGAGAGGCTGGGTAATGGTAATGACTGGTTATATATTTGTGATAAAGATCAATTTATTTGTTATATCCTTCTTCTATTATGCATTTTATCTCTGTTATTAATCAAACATGAAAAGGAAACAAAATTATTGAATAAGTTGCTTGAATGGCTTTATTGGAAGTTAGAATTCACTTGATTAGGCATGTATGCTCAATTAGGTAGAGTGGGTAGGTACAGATAAGCTCGAGATCTATTGAGCATTTCCTTCAGTGCTGTTCAGTTTGTTTTCATTTTCAGTTGTAAGTACAAGTTTGTAGTCACAACTGTTCTCAGTTTCAGAGTATGGTTAAGAGCATAGTTTGCAAATTGACATAAATTTGTTGCAGCAATAGCTCAGATCATGCTGAATATTTCAAAGAAGGACCGGGAGCAACCCAATGGATTTGGAGCCTGTTTTATGGGGTTCTTTTCTATCTCACTGGGAGGATAACATCCCTTGTGAAGCCAGCTGTTAGCACTCCATTTGAAACCGTCAAGTTATGGTCTTAGAAAGATTCGAAAAGGGTCTTGTTCAATAAAGAATTATACAAAAACCCCTCAGGTTATCCAATCAATAGCTTCTATCATCTAAGCCTCATTAGATGGAGAAGAGATCTCGATCTATAGTGGTAGATCCTTCCAAGGGTCAAGACATGCAGCAACGGAAATGAGATAAATAGGTGTTGTAGATAAAAAGCCCAATTTAACAATGGAGAAGATCAACGATGGAGCATGGTTCCATAGGTCAAAGATGCAAGGAAATATTTAAGTTTGGTATTCATGAATCCTGTTAAAGGGGATAAGCGATGAAAGGCCGAGATCAAGGCAAAGCCTGATCAACGGCTTGAGGCAATTTCGCTAGGGAAATGTGTGTGAAAGAGGGAGATTTTCCAAATAGTGAAATGGATTAAAGGATGTAGATATCTAATGGTGGATATAAGAGTATGAGAATATCCATAGCCAAAGATGATTTTGTGGTTTGAACTGGCGTGGATAAAGTCGCGATTCCAAATTGTGAAAAGTGGTACTCACTACAAAGATCAATTGTCATGACGAACGACCAATATTGATCAACGAACGTGGAGGATTCTATGAATTGAAAGTGCTCACTCGATTAGACAAGGGAATATTGGCCAAATGTTAATGTGCGCATGATTGGACGGTCCCGATGAAGGCTGATCATGCATTGAAGGGTTGAGAGGGTCTCAAGGCAGTAGGTATCACATCTATGGCAGGTATGACAGTAGAGGGGATTTTCTCAAACATGATTTGCCTCCTAACATATTAATAGATTCCCTAGATGCCATTTGTAGCATGTGTACAGGAGAAATCATCCTTGTGGTAGCACCATATCACCTAAAGACGGGCAGCCTCCATGTGGTTTGGCATGCGGAAGTAAGGAAGTAGCCAGAGAATCCGCTTTTTACATGGGGAAACACAAGCGCAACGAGGGAGGCCATTTTGTTTTCTACGTGACAGGAGTGAGGGAGTGTGAGACCATCCACTCCATGTACTTTGTAGCATGGGGTCGACTACACAGGGTGAAACCCAAAAATATTTCCTACAGCAAATAGTAAGGTGCCACAGCCGATGAAGTGACGTGATTAGATCTCCAATAGGTAGAATATCACTCGGCTCATGCCCTCACACATGTCAGCACCGAGACACTCGATGATGGAATGTGCAAGAATGCTGACCGATCATTGCAGAGTGCAGTCTCTCAGCCTTATATATATAACACCATCTTCCAAATCCCTTGTAATACTAGGAATGAGCTAGCATACTTTTAGAGCCCGAGGTTTCATTTTCTTGCGAGTCCATAGAAGTTCAAGAAGTTGGAAATGACAATTTGGTTTGAAAATATTGTCCGTGTGGTTGTTTTCATGGTGGGTGAGTCAATTTATACACTTACCCATCACCTGGGCTTTCCACACCAAGAATGACACCAACCATCGAGGCGCAGACGTGAAGAATTTTGAGAGATATACCCATCTTTAGCTACCCACACCTCCAGTGGCACATTTCCTGAACACTCACTTACCGTGGGTGTTTTTCCAAGAGCCCCTATTACCATCTCTACCTCCAAAGCCTCCACACAAGAAGACAGTCCCATGCTGTACTTTGTGGGAGCAGTTGTTCGGATGGGAGCATGAGGGGTCCAATGCCTACATAGCCCTATTTGTGAATTCCACTTTCCAAGGGTTATGGGGCTGGTGGAGGTACACTCCACTGCATTGCCTATGGGAGAGCCCACCTCACAGAAGGTGAGGAGAACAAGAATGACAAGCCACTATAAAGGATTTCCTTTGCCATTAAAAATATGACCCTTCTTCCAGACCCCATGTCTAATAGCACTACCTGGAGAGGGAGGGGCTGTAGAGAAGGTTGGGGCAATGAGGATGTCAAACATACACCCAGTGGCATGGCTTGCAAGAGAACCCTCCTTATCAGAGGTAGAGATCAATACAAGAGTGATAAGCCACTCCGAAGGCTTATCATCATCAAATGCATGGCAACCTGTTTACCAATCCCCTCCTATAACAGTGTTACTAGACTAAAGAGGAGCTTGGAAATTGGCTAAGCACTGGGGCACATGTTTTTTTGTTAGCCTTTGAGCTCCATGGTTTGAAGAAGGTAGGATAGTCAAAGGAAGTAGAAAGATATGTCAGGAGCAATTTGAGTCAGCAACAGACCACCATCAAGCGATATAATGATCGTTTTCATACCAAGTTACCTGAATGAAGAAAAATCTCCACTGTTAGTCCAATTACCATGCGTTGTAATTCCATAATGTTTGTTAATATTTGTAAATCCTGGAAATAGTACCACACTCTAATATGTTAGTGTTTGATTGTGACTGAAAACAATTTCCAGGTTTTGTTTCAGGGATTCGTTTGAGGTCTAAAATAGTATAAATATACTCCCGGCAGAGGGAGATAATGGCTGGTTGGGAAAATTTCAAGGGCCGAGGCTATCCATTGTAATTTGTTTTTGGATTTTCGTGATGTGAATAAAATTGCAGAGGAATGATAATTCTTCATGGCATAGATTCCTGCATTGTCTTTTCTTTTAATATGTAACTTCCTTAAATGAATGTTTATCTTGTTTTTCATTCCATTTTGTTATCTTCTTTCATGTTTGGATAGTAGTGTATAAGGGACAGAATTCATCCTGTATGCTCTTGGCCCTTTGTTTCAAACTTTTTTAAACAATTTCTTATAAAGTCACGTAGAATTCATCGTGTAAATGCTCTACATGATGGGTTGTTTCCTCTCATCTACTAATCACATGCTAAATATCTCCTGATTGAAAGGTGTGCAGTTACCTTGCCTCTATCTGTAAATGTCCACAATTCTTTACCTCCTACAACATGTTCCACACCGTGACTGTCAACTCCATTTCCCAATGGCCTCGCTCTATGATCGTCCCACCTACACCTTATAACAACATACCTTCCCCATTCAGGAATATTACCTCTTTATCATTCTTGATTGAATATCTTGTGTGGGAAAATTTCATAAGTAAACAAGAGATCCCTCTCTGACTGTGCTAGGCCAGAAGAAGAGTCTAAAGCGATTTTGTTGTTACCTGGGAATGAGCCTTCCACAACCTTTGGTTCAATTCGAGTGCTAACAAAGAAATCAAAAAATAAATCAATTGTTACTTTTTCTCAATGGAATATTATGGAATGATATTTAATAACTTTTTTCACTCAATCTCTACCAATATACTAGTATGTTTAGTTTCATGGTAGATAATTGAATCTATAGAGTTTGTAGAAAATTACCCCACATATTGTTCTTCAGTAGAAGGTTGCATGATATTTTCGAGGAAGTGGGAATTTGGGTGGAAGGAGACTATGACATCCTGGTAATGTATTCCCATATTAGAGGCATCCACCTCCCTAATGTATCGGTAGGCGTTGATATTTTCATCAACATAATGACCATGGAGGTAGTGAACCAACTTGGACTAGTCAATATGGAATCCTAATGTCTTAGAACTGGTTGATCATTTTATAATTCAATTTGTGGGAATCCTTTAATATATAGTCATGTGAACGGATTCTTGGGAATATACAGTCAAATTCATGGTTTTGTAGCCTAAATCACAATTAGGAGGAAATCTCCTCATAGTATAAGGTCCATGGTTAACCACATTTGATTGCTATATCGATTGTAGATTTGGTAATATGACAATATCCCATATGAATTCCTCCAAATATATTGCAATGTATCCTCCTTCCAATTGTAGCAAAGATTATGAGGAACCCTTATGGATAGTTCAATAGGAATATGACACTCAATATATGCAACCTATTTTGACTTTTGAGAAAGCGTTATCATTTAAAAATGGAATTGAGAATGATCTGATCAATACTTTTTTTAGTCACCGAAATTCATCCTTTCGCCCAAATTCCCACTTCCTAGAAAATATCATGCAAACTTCTACTGAAGAACAATATGTGGGGTAACTATATACAAACTCTATAGATTCAATTATCTACCATGAAACTAAACATACTAGTATATTGGTAGAGATTGAGTGAATAAAGTTCTTAAATATCATTCCATAATATTCCATTGAGAAAAAGTATCAATTGATTTCTTTTTTTGAAAGAACAAAAAGAAGAATTCGCTAGGGAATTCACAAACATGAAGGGTATACCCCCAATTTATGCACCCATCACATTTACATTCATCTGGAGGGTCAACTAGTTAGGTAACCCCAATATGGGATGAATCTCTCATAAGAGATATAGTTAAACAGAAACTACAAAAACCCTTGAACATAAATTTTATCTACCCCATTTCTAACATCCATTGGGTCTCACACCTAGTAATTTTTGCCAAAAAACATGGAAAATGGATATTTTGTGTCAATTATAGGGAATCAAACAAATATAATAAAAAATATCACTTCCCTTTACCATTTATAGACCAATTCCTCGATACATTACCAGAGAAAAAGTAATTTTCCTTCCTTGACAGGTTAGCTAGATGTTTGTAAAATTATATAGCATAATTTATATTATTTACTTGTTAATCTGGGCTAGTAAGTTGATGAGACGCTATTGAAAATAAATGTAGAAATAATACATCCAAGTTATTACATAAATATCTAATCAATCTTCCAAACTCCAACCTCTATCCTAATAGTATTAAAGTTGCAATTTCCAAGAGGTGACCCTATCCCACATGACTTGTAAGTAGAGAAAAATCCCTTTATCAATATTTTCTTATTGATTCCAATATCAAATAAATATTAAAGAAAAATCTCTCATAGAATAATCACAATTACTTCTAGGATTAACATTATCCAAGATGGTCATGCAAGCAAGGTGCTAGACCTTCTGTGTACGTTTGTATTGTTTTCTAACCCTTAGGATTAATTATATTAAAAAAACTTTGTAAATCTACCTTCAGCAATTAAAACTAGGTCTCATTTAAAATCAATGCACATTGCTGAAAAGGAATGACACCAAAATTTATTTTGAATCCTTCCATAACACAACAGTTTCCAACATATGCATTACAACAAAATGCTAGACTTGTTGTTGTTAATGTTTGAGCAATGTTGAAGATATTTGAACTTTAAAAATTTTCTCAATGAAGTATTGAACATATGCAACAATGAAAAATTAAACCACACAAATAATTCATTCACAAGAAAAGATGTACCCTAAGGAAAACCCTCAAAATAGAGAGGATGAAAACTCCAACAATTGTTCATAGTATAATAGATAGATTGTAGATAATGGCTCTTACAACATAAGAATATTGTCGTATAAGGGAGAATACATAGAAATAGAGAAGAGATATCAATTGTAACCACTATAATGAACTTTCCATATGCCTAACACATTAATAACAAGCCAAATACAATTTCATGAAAATCATAGTGAATGGTTGCATGAGAATTAGCCACCCATGCATTAAAATTTGGAATTTTCCTTCAAAGGTGACAAGTTGAATCATTGGATTCCTCATCATGCACAAGATATGCACCACACCTTCCATCAAGAACATTAAATAATAGTTAACATATATCGGAGTGAAATCAATATCTAATTGAATATTGATCACTTAGTTAACAAGAAAACTTAAGTGTCATAGTTCTTCAACTTAAGAAGTGTCTTCCATGCAAAAAAAATTAGTTACTATTATTAACTTTGCATGAACTACCGTAAGTTTCTTAATTACTTAACTAAATGCAAACATTAATATTCCAACTAACGATTTAATCGAATCAATGATTGAGGAATTCATATTTAACTAAATATTTACAACTACAACTTTATAACTTTAGTTCTTCTAGTATTCTGCATGGGAAATTTGAATTATCTTTTCTCATTATCTCTTTATTTCTTATCTCTTTATATATACTGCATAGTTTATGTGTGAACATTAATCATATATCATATCATATTATACTCAGAATAATTGTCACATGGTATGATCATCTTATATTGCTTTCTATCCATGTAGTCATGCCCTAATGTAATTGACTCTAGAGGTTATTAGTGCCTAGAGGAGTCTTAATAGATTTATCCATATCTATAGACCATGGTTACTAATATATCTCATAACATTTTATGCTTTGACATGCAAATCACTTCACGTCTATGAATGGATACGCACCTCTACGAGTATCCATTCCTTGGATGACCCATGAGAATAATTTGACTTGATATCAACCACAAGTCCAACATGATATAAAACACAATTCTTCAGTATTGATATCATCAATAGACTTTATAATACAACATCACCATCCTCATTCATATGAGGCTATTGATAGGACTTGACATAAACAACAAGTTTATATAATGAATCTTGATGTTGTACATTCAACACTCCCTCTCAGCGATGGAGGCATTCTTTTCTATACTAGGAATTCTATTCCATACCAGGCATTGTCTGCCATATTATGAATTTTATGCCATACTTAGCTTGTCTCCAAAGTAACCATAATTTATTACAGACATAGGATTTTTATCATATCTATATTCTAGCAATCCTCCCTTCAGTAGAAATGTACTGAAGTCTTATCTTATAGGACCATGACTTCGATGAAGCAAAAATTTATGTTAATGTGCTTAAAGTAAAAATGAAACATTGGGTTTTAAGATACCTTGGATATAACACCTAATAATTGTAGGCTCAATTATTCCACATCAGTGGGTAGCTTCCCAAGCTATACTATTCGTCGGTAGGTAGTACTATCCACAATACACATAATTAATACCAAGCTATATAATAGGTCTACTATGTATACAAAATAAAGAACTTATTCTAATGTACCTCAAAGGGAATCTAACATATGATTAGTAATAAGCATAAAATACAATAGGTCCAATAATTACATTAAGAGAACAACATGCTACTTATTCATGGTAGCATCTTCTGAATTTGATCTAGAATAAAGTTTTTCGTAAACTAGAAACTATGGATTTACAATACATCATATACAAAAACATTACGACATATTAAATGTGTCATATTCTTTCATGAAATAAATCTCATCTATCCTTTCAATATTCAACGTTTGTTGACTTCTAGAATATTCTACTATCTAGATAATTTCTCTAATGGGTTTCCATTGTTATCAGAAATTCTCAATCAATGAGGACAAAGATTGTTTCCCTGGTCTACATGGGACATATATAGAACAAAAGACCCACAACAGTGCATCCTCTCCCTAGATTATCAAATCACTTGAATACACATATTTCTTACCTCACAACAGATATGATAATTTTCTTTTAAATTCTCTTACGATCAGTTGTACCTACAAAACAATGTAAGGAACAAGATACAAAGGTGAAAGAAACAAGATACTTCAACACTCTATGATAATGATCAAGGGGAAAATAAATGAATAAATCATATCAAACACAAATTATTCATTGGAAAGGGAAACATATTTGTATTAATAGAAATAGAGAAGAAAAATACAACGAAAGCCTTGATATTGAATCTTTGTTCTCACAATGCTCTTTTTGGATCACACTCACAAGCTCTAAAAACTTTACAAATATCACTCACAAGACCATACTTGTTTCCTCCTATACCAATAATTATTCTAGCAGCATAAAGGTTCTCCTTTGATCCTCTCCAATCATGATCCATGAAGCTTGTATGTAGAGGCCAAAGAGGTGCCAAAGGGGTTTATATTCTTTGTGAGGAAGGTGAGGGATCATCCCTAGAGGATAGGGGTACAAATTCTACCTACTCTAGATAGTTGGGATAAGCCTCCATGAGGAATTTCATATGGAAGGTTCTCAAAATCTACTATTTTTTCCATTTCAACAAGTATGATGCTCCTTTCCCAATAGCATAAGGCATCAGAAAGGTATGACACACATTTTTCATAGGAAACAAGTGTCATCATCTCTTCTTCATTGGGAGAAATGTGTCAGGAAGGGCTGACACTCAATGTTAGAAGACAAAATGCGTTAAGACTCCTAGAATTGAGCAAAAACCTCCTCCAAAAGATGCTTTGGACAAGGAACTTTAGGGGATTGAGCAAGGTGGAAGGTTTTATGTGTAACACAATAACCTCCATAGTATAAAGCTAGAGGTAAATGATAAGTGAAATAGTTTTCTAGACATGATATGGAATCATAGGAAAAATAGTGGCGGTTGAAGGCTTGGCATAGTACGGGTTACAAACCATCTGACTCAAACCCTGGATGCTGACTAATACACTACAGATCCATGGATAATAACCAAGTCATGGATACCAATAATACAATATATATCCATAATCACCAACACTCAAATCCGGAAATAGCTACGGAAAATACATTGTAGATCTATGTCCTCCTGACTCAAACTTGAGCATATCCACCAGACATACAATGTGGATCCATGCAAAAATACTCCATCGCAGCCTGAGGATAGGAACATATTCAAGTGAGTACCTAACCACTAAAGGTATTCATTACAATCCCAAAAATTATGATTTGATCCATGTGAATAGATATCTGGATGTCAAAGATGGTAGAAATCACTTGATTACCGGTCATTGATGTATATAATTCATAAGCACAAGGGAAATCACCATTAATGTTAGTGATTCCCAAGGTACCCTAGTACATTACTCTGAATGTGAATACATGAGTTGGATTAAAACAATTGATGGAATATTTCAATCAGATTCCAATGATGAAATATCGCTATCAAAAGGGATGAAGCCTACCATTGAGGCATGCATGATTCAAGGTACTTGACCAGTGTTCAGGTACACAGGGTACTCCCAAAATACCGAACACCTTGAGCAACCACTTCACACAAATAGATCACAGATCAACACACTGATGTTTGTCACATGGTTAAAACCATCGAGAGGGAAACAGTCCATGGCCCCAGCCAAATAGCTACTTGGAGCAATTTATTATGCAAAAGAAAAAAAGTTACATGAGCTTCTCATAATCAATCAACTAGCCAAGGACCCTCTATGCTCTTTAACTAGAGATCATAGACCAATCGGGTGTTAAGCCACAGATCAATTGAAGGTATGATCTAAGATAAGTTTAACCGTTGGATCACTCCATGTCTATAACATATCGTGAATGTCGGATTATAATATTTACAAATGCATACTAAAGAAACACACTTTTACCTAACGGATATATTACACAAGTTGATCTTAACTAACTCCTAAGTGTCTAAATATCCTAACATCCCCCCATAAGAACAACTTGGGATATGATTGAAGGATATACACAAGTGACACTATTAGGAGAAGAAAGGAGGCATTAGAGCCTATCCACCCTTAAGGACACATTCCTGAACTCCTAACATAGACCGAAGTTTAGAAAACTTCCCTTCTGTAAGAGACTTGGTGAAGATGTCTACAACTTGATCATTTGTAGGGCAATAGAGAACTTCAATAACACTATCATGAACAAGATTTTTGATGAAGTGCATGTGTATCTTAATGTGTTTACTGCGCTGACGTAGAACTGGATATTTGGCAATCTTGATGGCACTTTGATTTTCGCACCAAAGTGAAGTAGGATGCTACTGCTCAAATCCCAACTCTTTAAGGATCTGTCGAAGCCATAAAGCTTCATGACTGGCATTAACTACGGCTCGATATTCTACTTCTGCTGAATAAAGAGCAAGAGCTTGTTGTTTCTTACAAGCGCAAGTGACAGGTCCAGATCCTAGACTAAAAACATAACTTGCAGTAGACTTTTGATCCTCAGGATTGCCGACCCAATCTGAATTAGTGAAACCAACCAATAAAAGTTTCCCCCCTGTATTGTAATGATTCCAAAACTGAATTGTACGTCAAATATATTGAATTATTCATTTTGCTGCTTTTCAGTGACTTACATGATGAGTTTGCATATAACAGGCAACACGACCAACGGGAAAGGAAAGGTCAGGATAGGAATGAGTCAAGTATAAAATAATACCAACAAGCTTACGATAAAAGGTGGAATCTACTTCATGGGAAGCACAAGTGGAAGAAAGTTTGACTCCAGACTGGAAGGGAGAAGGGGTTGGTTTACAATATTCCATGTGGAAGCAACGAACAAGGTCACAAGCATACTTAGACTGGGAAAAAAAGATTCCTTATTTGGTTTAGAAGACTTGGAGACCAAGAAAATAATGCAAACATCCTAAGTCTGACATTTCAAAATTTTTCTTAAGACTGGATTTCACATGGGCTATAAGTTTAGGGTCACTACCTGTAAGGATAAGATCATCAACATAAAGAACAAGTATGATGAGATGGTTTCCTACTTTCTTTGTATAGACATTGGGGTCAGAATGGAATTTAGAAAAACTAGTGTCAAGGAGAAAGCTATCCATTTTCACATGCCAAGCTCTAGGAGCTTGTTTAAGGCCATATAAGGATTTCTTAAGGAGACAAACAATGATAGAGTTATTCTGAACATATCCAGGAGGTTGTTCCATGTAAATTTCCTCATGTAAATCACCATGTAAGAAGGTAGAATTGACATCCATTTGATGGACTTTACAGTTATGTAAGGCTGCAAGGGAAAGAACAAGGCAGATGGAGTTCATTTTTGCTACAGGGGAAAAGGTTTCATTGTAGTCAATCCCTTCAAATTAGGAAAAGCCTTTGGCAACTAACCTTTCCTTAAGTCTTTCAACACTTCCATTTGATGCATACTTAGTTTTGTAGACTCATTTACATCTGACAAGTTTTCTTCCTTTTGAAAGAGGAATAAGATCCCAAGTATCGTTCACCATTAAGGAACGATATTCTTCATCCATAGCTACATCCCAATCTAGATTTCCTAAAGCTTTTGCAAAAGTTTCTGGATCATGATTCTTGAAAACTTGAGAGAAAAGAGAAGAGGCTCCCTAAAACTGAGAACGTGTTCGATGTTGATCTCTAGGATCACCGACAAGATCACTAGCTGCTTCACATGTTGAAAGGACCCAACGAGGAAGTATTGGTGTTGGTGCAATTGGAGGAATATGAGTAGGTGGAGGTGGATTTTCATCCTCACTGTCATCATTAGAAACTGGAGTTGGAAACCTGTTAAGGAAGTTGAAATAATAAGAAGAAGGCACAATCGCCGAATCAGGCTCGCAGGCCAAAGATGGCACACCCACCAAGTTAGGCTCGCAGGCCAAGAGATTTTCATCAAATTTAACATCTCTTTTAATGATTATATCATGTGAATGGGGTTGAAGAAGCCTATAACCTTTTACATCTTCAGAATATACAACAAATATGCACTTTTCACTTTTAGGCTGCAATGCTTTCCGTTTTTCATCCAGAATGTGAGCCCAGGCTTCATAACCAAACACACAAAAGTGACTTACATCTGGTTTAATTTTACTCCATGCTTCTTCCAGTGTTATACCTTGTAAAAATTTAGTGGGTGTGCGATTAAGTATTTAATTTGCATAATTTATGGCCTCAGCCCAATATTGAAGACTTAGTCCCTTAGATTGGATCATACAATTAGCCATTTTTTTTAAAGTGTGGTTCTTCCATTCAGCTACACCATTTTGTTGTGGTGTATATGGAACACTATACTGTTGTTGGATTCCTTGTTCAGTGAAAAAAGTAGTGAACTTATTGTTAACATATTCTCCTCCATTGTCATATCTTAACTTAATAATTTGATGACCAGATTGTTTTTCAACAAGGGCCTTGTAGGCCAAGAACATGTTAAATACTTCACTCTTAATTTTAAGGAAGTAAACCCAAGTGTGTCTGGAGTAGTCATCAATGAAGGTTAATAAATATTTGAAACTAGAAAAGGAAGCAGATGGAAGAGGGCCACACAAGTCACTATGCACAAGCTCTAAGGGAACTGAGGTGTGCCAAGAGGCACATTTGTCAAAACTGTCCCGATGATGTTTTCCGAGTACACAACTGGAACAAAAACCATCCTTGCAAGATACCAGTAGAGGACCAGTCACCATATTGTCTTTACATAGTTGTTGCAATGAGTGATAATTTAAGTGACCAAATCGCTCATGCCAAAGTTTGCTCAAGTTATCACTATGAGCAACAAAAATTGAAGGAAAAGGTGATGACCCAAAGTTGTTAAATTTTTACAACTTGGTAATATCATCAACAGTTCTAGTAGCAAGGACATTTTGAGGATTTTAAAAATCCTGGACTACAACTTGGTGAGGTGTAACCATCACAGTTTTACGTTCACCTGAATGAGTAATTTCATGGACTGATAACAAATTGCAGGAAATTTTTGGAACACATAGTACATCACTGAAATGGCCATTTTCTACTAGAACTGTTCCAGATCCTACAACACTTAGAGATCTATCATCACCAACAAATATTTTTTTGGTGTTGCATTCATGCATAGTAGAAAAGATGGCTTTATCCTTAGCCATATGATAATATTCTCTAGAATCAATGAGCCATTCAATTGAAGAAGAAGAAGAAGATGCAGTATAAGAGTAACTAGAAGTACAAAGTGCATGTCCATGAGAGTTAGATTCTGAAGACGAATCTAGGCTGATGTGGTGCTTCTTCATTGTTGCTTCCAAGGCTGCTATCTTCTTGAAACACTTAGATTCATCATGATTATCTTTCCCACAAAAATTGCAATGACGCTCGGTCTTCTTTCCTTTTTGCTTGGATCCTTTGTCATTTTTTAAAGAAGGAGATGACTGAGAGGGTTTGGGACCCTTGTTGTTTGGCTTATTATTGCGAAAATTTTGTTTCTTGGGAGGCTTGGGCTTTTCGTTTTGTTGGGACAATAAGGATTTCCCAGATGTATCTGCATTGTTAATTATTCCAAGATGAATGAGCTTATCTTTCTCTCTAATTAAGGAATCACAAAAGGATTCAAGACTAGGCTCTTGATAGCTAGCTGCAGTCAAGGATTCTTTCATGGAGTAGAATGTAGATACAAAAATAGAATATGTAGGTCCAATTTTGGAAAGAATATGATAGATATGATTGTTTGTCTTCTTTCTTAATCTTGCATTCTGCACATAAGAGTCTAACAGTTTTATACTTAGATAAATAGTCTTGCATGCATGAAAAATCATTTGGATTCAAGGAAAGCAACTCATTCTCAAGTCGATGACCCCAAATTTCATTGTGTTTACCAAACACAGATTCCAACTTTTCCCAAGCTTTATTAGGTTCATCAATTCCAGATATGTGGAATCACAAATCAGTAGAGATTGACATCCCAATAAATCCACGAGCTTCATCACATCTAGTTTCCCATTTAATTTTCTTATCATCATCAATGGGTGTTGTTTCTTTCCCTAAAGTTATCTTGAAAAGTCCCCTACTTCGTAGAACATCCTCCATACGATATTTTCATGAGAAATAGTTAGAACTTGTAAGTATAATATCACAAGGGGCGGTCATACTATAAAATAATGGCTGAAAGAATAGAAACTAACTATTGGGATGCAAAGAGCTCAGAAAAATATGCAGTTTAAAAAAAAACGACACTGAAAACTGATCCTAGATGATGAAGTTATGCTTGATCAAAGAAAATGTTGAAGATGTCCCCAATAGTGACGTGGTAGATATTAACTGGACCATCTAAAAAAAAGAAGCCCCCTCTTCCCAAGATCAACCTTTGACAATCACTTTATAATAAAGTTGCTTTGAAGTGAATCACTTTTATATAATAAAAGATGTTCACTTTTACAATAATGTGACTTTTAAATAGTGCGGCAATAAATTAGACTTGATGCGAATCAATTTTTATTTTATTTTATTTATGTGAGATGCACTTTTACAATAAAGTAACTTGAAAATAAAAATTGCATGCACTAAAAAGTAGCTTGATAAGACTTGAAATCAAGACTTATCAAGGAGTAAAGCAACTTTGAACCAAGTGAGCTAAGTTTAAAAGGTACGTAAAAGTATGGAAAGAGGAAGGGTTTTTTTTTAAAACTTTTCGCTGTCGTTCTCCGTGCTTCCTTTCTTTTCCTGCAAATCACAAAAAAAACGAAACACAAAAACAAATTTTTTTTTCCACACAATGGGGTAGATCTTGGTTAGCCTACCCAGAAAGTCTATGTTTTCAAGTTTTCTCTTTTTTTCTAATTTTCCGTGATTGCACAAGGTGCATGACAAAGAGCATACGTAGCTGAGAAGATAAGAAAAAAAACTTTCCCTCACTATTTCTGATTCGCCGCGGTCGCGCAAGGTGCACAGCAAAGAGCATACGCAGCCAAGGAAGACAGCAATCTGAGACTAAAATAAAAAAGATCTAATAATAAAATTGATAAAATATGAGATATTTAAAAAAGAACAAAAAACAAATCCGTCATTGTAACATTATACTTTTAAATTTGCCGAAATGGGTGTTTTTGGAACAAACGAAAATGGTTTTTGGTGAAATGAAAACTGTTTCCAGATGGAAACGACACTTTGGACACAATGGAAAAGCTCCCATGGGCCACAAATGCACAAAAAATCTAGAACAAGAAACCCTTTCAAAGTTTTGGCAACACCGGTTCTAGATCTTGATCAAAATTGAAAGCGGCTCTTCATAAAAGCTATGATACCATGTTCGGGTACATAGGGTACTCCCAAAAGACCGAACACCTTGAGCAACCACTTCACACAAATAGATCATATATCAACACACTGATGTTTGTCACGTGGTTAAAACCCTTGAGAGGGAAATAGTCCACGACCCCAGCCAAATAGCTACTTGGAGCAATTTAATATGCAAAAGAAAGAAAGTTACATGAGCTTCTCATAATCGATCAACTAGCCGATGACCTTGTATGCTCTTTAAATATAAATCATAGACCAATCGGGTGTTAAGCCATGGATCAATGGTAGGTATGATCTAAGAGAAGTTTAGTTGTCGGATCACTCTATGTCTAGAACATATCATGACCGTCGAATTAGAATATTTACAAATGCATACTAATGCATACTAAAGAAACACACTTTTACCTAACGGATATATTGCACAAGTTGATCTTAACTAATTACTAAGTGTCTAAATATCGTAACAACTAGTTTCTAAGACTAATTTCCTGATAATGTGTTTACTTCGACGAGAATAGACTTGTCGAAGGAGGGACATGATGATTCCCCCATCATCAACATAAATATTGGAAAAAAAGTGACTCTGAAGTTATTTTGATAATGGAACAACCATGAACCTATCTTATATATGACCGAATTGAAGGAAGGTAAAGTAACTACAGAGGTAGGTTGCGATAAAGACACCCCTTGAACATTGGATGCCAAAACAACTAACTTGGAAGCATATACTAAACTAGGAAATTACAAGACATAATGCAAACGAAGGAGGATGGAATCTTTTAATTGACTCAAAGTAGGGAAATGGCTCAAGAAAGGGGATAAACTTGATGACAAGATGAATACCCAATAATTTCAATGAAATGTAGGCATGTTCCAAATTCATGGGTGACCATGAGCTTCCATTAATAAAAATGAAAAATGTCTCCCCATTCCCTTAATTTTCTCGTCATGATGGATGAGTACCTCTTTTATTTTTAACAAGCTTGGAAAGAGTAAAAAACACTCGATATATCTCATAAAGTGATGATTACAACCTCATATGTTTTATGAATATAAGAAAGGAGGCCTTCATTCCTAGAAAATGGTCCTTCATCACTTAATTTTATGAGTTCTTTGAAGTTAAAATTGATTGTAGTTTCACATTTAGAGAGTCTGAAATGACTAAGAAGACTCCAAAGTGGAATTTTTTGAAAATTTAGTCTCAAAGGTCTAAAAACGTATAAACAAATACATAGGATAACTCTTCTAGTCACGATGAACTAGAGCATACATTTTTTGTAAATCAGTCTAAAGGGTTTGAAAAAGGGGTAAACTATCACCAGATAGATGACCTTTTAAATACTTTGACAAGAAGGAAATACTCAAGCTCGCTTGGCAATCTTTTCCTATTTAGAGAATCTGAAAAGGGATTAAATACGACTCCAAGGGGGTTTCCTTTTTTGTATAAGTTTTTATGAGTCCGAAAAAGAGATAAAAGTATACTCAATACATTTTCTTTGATTTTTAACAAGAATGACTAGGGTATAAAAGGTGCTCGAGACATTTTTCATGCTTGAATACATGACATGAAAAATCAATAAACTAATCTCAAAATAGCTTTTCATGTTTTAACCAGAGCACGAAAAATGAAAAGTAATCTGAACACCATCTTACTTTTTTTAACGAGCTCGAATATTAGTTGAAAGAATGCTCAAGAAATCTGCTTCATTTTTTAGAAATATTGACATGGAATATGAACTATGCTCATTATGTCGTTCCATGGTTTACGACGCTTGAAACTAAAAAGAAAGTATGATCAGAATGAGTCCTATTGAAGGATGTTTTCCCAACATGATTCTCGGTGGTCAGTACTTCCCCTAGTATAACTGTAGAGTAGCTTAACTCCAACATAATATAAATAGGTTGGATACATTCCCCCAATATTCATTTGATATTATTATGCTTTTCTTCATCCAACTAAGTTATGGGTTACTCCTGAGAAAAGGTTCACCAGAGATGGAGGAAAAAAGAGGATCAAGTGATACAGGTAGATGAAATGAAGGTTCAAGTATTGAGTCTACTAAACAACTTGACACAATGGAAAAATATGTTTCATTTTTTAACGAGCTTGACACAAAAAGGAAACTCTGCTCATAATGACCTATTTCATTTTTACACAAGCTTGAAACATAAAATAACTATGCTTTTGGGGACTTGCTTCATTTTTACACAAGATTGAAATAAACAATAATGATGCTTGAAGGGACCAGTTTCGTTTTTACACAATATTGAAATAGAAAATAACTATGCTTTAGGTAACCCCTTTCATTTTTTAATGAGCTATAAAGGGAATGAAACCATGCTGGAAGACTTCTGTTTCATTTTTTAACGAGCTTGACACAGAATGGGAACTATGCTCACGTTCATTTCTTACCCAATATGATGACTAGATGTTGGTAGCAAATTAACAAAAGTATGATGTCTAGATACTGGAGAAATATTCCCTAAACATCTCCATGATGGGATGACTTTACAAATGAATGAACTCTGGCATGATGCCAAAAGTTGAGAGACATGGTTGACAAAGGGGAGGGAACCACAAGAACATGCAAGACATTGAGGGAAGTATGATTACTAACATTTATATGGTGATCATGTCAATAAATTAAAGTTGATAGATGGTCACAATCTTTCCATCATGGGGAAAATGAATCACTTGAAAGAGTATGGATACTACACCTTTAATAGCATAAACATAATCTCGTCCAAGGAGCAGATTCAAAACTAAGAGACCTTGGACTACCATAACATTAATGTAGATTCTTTTCTATCCTAGGGTAATAGGAAAATGGGGAAGAGTCACTAATAGTGTCATAGGTATTATATTAAAAGTTTGTATTTTATCGGTGGTTGGCACAAGCTGAGGAGAACATATATATTTCCAAGCAGTTGAGGATAGAATACTAACAGAAGCCCCTTCATCAACAATAGTGCGAACTATTATCTTAGTGGTAAATCACACATATATCTGGAAAGGAACGTTCAAATAAAGATGATAATTTGTTAGATTAATCAAATTAAAGGAAATAACCTCAATACTTGGAGAGATTTCTGTTGAAACAAAAAAAAATTCTCCTTTCCTAGAACAATCTGAACTGACTACAAAAAATTCAGTGAGTTTAAGTTCACTTTCAACTAGAACATGTGATGAAGATTGTGTTAAAGTGATTACTTCAGTCTTAACACTCTCTGGTAAAAGAATGGGATTGGGTGGATATGACATAGAATCAACCGCTTTAGCTTCAATCTTCAAAGGACGAGTCAAAATAACTACATGTTCTTCACTCTCTAAAGAAAGATTGGGATGGATCAAGGATGGAAATAGATCAATCACTTTATCAACCAATGGGAGGTGAAGGGAAAAGTTACAGTAACATGTTGGAATATGTTGTTGAGGAACAATAATGTATTCCAACAATTTTTTAGCTTCATCCATGCGATGACAAAGGTAAGTAGGTTCATGTATTTACATAGAATGCAAGGATTTCTAAATTTACCTTTTTTACTCTTAACCATAGATTCACTAGTTGATAGGGTATCATCATTATGATGAATATAGGACGATGAAATGAGTTGTTGGGAAGCCTCATACCACTCTTCTAAATATTGGGGTAGACCATGAAAATCCTTAAGAAGATAGTCACCCTTACAAATTCTCCAAGGGAGCTTAAGCTTACGAGGTGTTCTTGTGGGAAAATAAACACTCTCACAACTGTGAGGAGTAGTTGGTTGATATTTTGTTCCTTGTTTGTATTTATTCTTCTTAATATTAATTGTCTTTTTCTTCTTATCCCCATGATTGCTAGTATCACAACTTTCAACAGGAGAAGAAGGATAAAGGGAAGAAGACACATCTAGTGAATAAGGAGAAAGATCAACATGAGGTTGATGCTCGTGTGATGGATAGTTGGGATAACTGGACTGGAGAATAATCATACAGGTAATCCTATAGTAAATTTTGGAATACTAAAAGTATCCATGAAAGGAGTACCAACATTTGTAAATGAAGGAATAACAAAAAGGTTCCTCTCGAGAAAGGGTCTCTTGGTTGATATTCCCAGAAGGCATAGCCATATCTATGTAACAAAACTACCTATCTCTCTAAAAATTTTAATTGTACATGTAACACACACTACTCAATCTAAAGAAACAAGCAAACATGTGAAAGGAGTGGTTAAAAATTTAGGATCTTCATAGGATTGTCAAACCATTACAACTCACTATATGATGCAGGGTTCAACATTAAAAAGTGACAAGGAGGATTGGTACCATACCCTTGCCTTAATACCCGACTACTTCGATGGTATGTGGGTAGTAATCTCCCCGAGTGTTGTTATCGGTGTAGTGTGACGATGGGATGGAAAAATGTATTTTCTCAAATGGTTCTAGGATCCCTAATGGTGTCTCCCAATATACACAAGGTACATGGGATCTCAAATCTGTAGTAGTATTTTCTAATGCACAACCATATGAAATGGGCCTTCCTATATATTGTTGAGTTCATGAAGTTCCTTTATATATAGCATAAAAGTACGCGAAAGGTCATTCGATATACCAACAAGTATGTGGAAGAATCGCACAGTCCCTGAGATGAAGTATAGTAAATAAACGAAAGCTGCTATGCTTAAAGATGCTAGAACATGTCTAAAACCTATTACACACTTCTTGCTAAATTTTTTAACCTAACCAGCACTTATTTTTACGTGAAACACTTAAGTGGACATATGGAGTGAAGACTGACTCAGAAAACATGCAAGGATGAGATGCAAATCTTCCACATTTTCTTTTAATTGATTCCCTAATTATTAGAGAGTGGGAGTTAATTTTCCCAAATGCAAAAATTGAATAACATACACCCAAACTTGAAACTAGAGCCTTGTTTCCTATTCTTGCAACAAAAGTGAAAACAAAATCTCTAGGAAGAAAAATTTCTAATTAATGTTTTCAATAAAAATAAATAAAGAAAATATTATTTAGGGATTATGAAACTTGAAATCTTTCCCTTTTTCTTTTATATAAAACTAAGATTTAACAAAAGAAAAATTTGAAATAAACTTAAAAAAGAACAAATTCTTTTTTAATTTTCAAGTATTTTTTAATCTAATAAACAAGATCAAAGAAAAACTTTTGCATTGAACTATTATGGGAATGAAATATATTTTTTACTCTTCTATAGAGATCCAAGGAAATAATCAAGGATTCCAAGGTAAAAGAACTCAAGCCAAAATCAACACATGCACACAAAACTGAAGACAAATTTTCCAATTTCAATGAATACTATCAACAAAAAAGATCAAGAGGTTTAAAACAAAGAAAGGAATGTAAAATTCAATTCAAGAAACATAAAATATTCTTTGAACTTAAGGGAATATAATTTAAAGAGACCACAAGGGGATTTGTTTTCCAAAATGAACTTTAGTTCCCTTAAAATGCAATTTAAAAATATTCCATAATTAATCCAAAAGGGTCATTAAATACCTACCTCGATAAACATTGAAGGACTGAAACATGGTGTCCCTGAGAGTTCAGAGCACTTTTCACAGTACATAGCAATGTCGGTAGTACTTTCTATATTTGGGAAAAATGCATCGATGACACTCTGTAAAAACATACAAAAGGTGTTAGAAAGGTGTCACCTCTCTGTCAAAATAACCCACGTGCATCGACAGACCTAGATAATAAAAAAGACAAAAAATCCTTCAAAATAATCAATGAATGTATACAAAATAATTTGTTGAGCATAAATAGTGACATGAGGAGAAAGATAGAATTGACCTAAGATGAAATTCACACATTAAATCCTTAAAAGAGAAAAATGAATTTTTTGATATCTTGTAATCGAAAGAAAAACACAAATTTATAGATATGATCGATCCCTAGTATGGTATCTAGTTTTTTTTATTGAAAATTCTCAATGAATGAAGACAAATATTATTTCCCTAGTCTACATTGGGCATATTTAGAAAAAAATACTCATATCAATGCACCCTCTCTATAGATTGTCAAATCACTTGAATACAAATCATTTCTTACCTCACAACGGAGATGATCCTTGCCTTAGGAATTCTCTTACGATGAGTTGTACCTGCAAAATAATGTAAAGAAAAAGATACAAAAGAGAAATAAACAAGATAATTCAACACTCTATGATAATTATGAAGGAGGAAAGAAATGAATAAATAAGATGAAACACAAATTATTCGTGGGAAAGGGAAATATATTTTTATTAATATCAATAGATAATAAAACTAGAACCAAATCCTTGATGATGAATATTTGACCTCACAACTCTATTTTGAACTTAGAATCACAAGCTCTACGAACTCTACAAATCTCACTCACAACACCATACTCTTTGTCTCCTATACCAATAATGATTCCATCAGCATACTGGTGCTGTTTTGATATTCTCCCATCATTATCCATGAAGCTTGTATATATAGGCCAAAGAGGGACCAAAGGGGTTGAGATTATATGGGAGGAAGGTGAGGGATCATCCCTAGAGGCTATGGGTATGAATTCCACCTACTCCATACAGTTTGGATAAGCCTCAATGAGGACTTTCATATACAAGGTTCTCAAAATATCTTCTTTTTTCAATTTAATAGGGTTTACGCTCCTTTCCCAATAACATAAGGAATTAGAGAGGGTCAACGCACCTTGTTTATAGGAACCATGTGTCATTCAAGATTTTTTTCATTGGGAAAAAGTCATCAAGCAGGGAAGACGGTCTATTCCAGTAGACAGAGTGCATCAGGACTCCTAGAATTGAGAAAAAAAATCCTCCAAAATATGCTTTGAAAAGGGAACTTTAGGGGATTGAGCAAGGTGCCAATTCTTATGTGTAACAACCATTCTCTATGATGTTAATTAATACTTGAAAATTTGGCAGGGAATCTATCTACTTATACCTATGGAGACACATCAATACTCTGTCTTCAACTAGAGCAGTCTTTCTGCATTACATCAAGCTTGTCGTGGAAAGAAGCTTAAATAGAATGCAGACAATTCTGGTCATTTTTTGATATGTGCTAAATTTGTACTGCTCCTTTTTGCACCATGTGTTGGATATAAATGACTAGGAACCTCTTAAATATTTTACTACTTTACAACATGCACTATTGGGACTAACATATTTGATGTGATTTTTTTCAATCATTATACTAGTAAGAATTCATATTTCTTTGAGACATGTCTGAATCCACATTCACTCATGCCAAGTAGGTACTACAACACATGCTTTGTTGTACATTAATTTTGTACTAATTGTAAAGCATACATTCAATCATGTTGCTAAATAGGTATATACAGTATCTTTTTAATATCTTGTAAGATCCTTCAAATATGAATAGGAATCATATTTAAATTCATATGTGTGTTCATAGGCTTATAGTCCATCGTCTCAAATCCTTTAAGAAATTCTACTGAACATTCTTCTCAATAGAGTAAAATTTTATCCAATGAATGCTACAGCTATAAAATTAATAATCGTCCAAGATTATTAAATATAGAGTCCTTCTCAATATGAGAACCATGTAGGTCTCTATATAGCAGGAGATTAATCAACCAGTTCTATTGGGTTTTCTGGAGCTAGCAAATATAGATTTTGATTTTCAACATATGGATATTAGAATCATAAATTGAGTCCTCCATATTTGGAGATTCATCCTTCACTATACATACATGTATGAATGTAAAAGATGAAATACCTTCAAGAGTCTTCTTCATCTATATTAGGGATTCCTTCTGGATAAAATATTGTTGGAGGTTTCTTCCCATAAAAATGTTGCGTCCAATTGATCTACTCCTAGAAGTTTTTCGCTTTCATAACATCCTAGTTTTTTTTTAGGATTTTACATTGGAATGAATGCATTTTATTCTCTGCTTGTAAGCTATATAATATTGATGTTACAAAGAGAAAATTCGTATGACTTGGGGTAGAACAAAATAGACTAAATGACACCAAAAATCAATCCATTCCAATATGCAAGAGAAATAAATGCATCTAACACAAAAGGAATATGAACTATACCTTATTCCAAATGGTTGATGTAGATTCCCTTTGATCTTTTCCAACATGCTTGTATTAAAAATTTGCTCTCAACAACAACAAACAAGACATGTGTGCTATATATCAAAGTGTTAGGCCTCCTATAGCATATATAAGCCATCATCTATAAGCAAATGTAACTACATCCATGGAAAAAATATTCATAGTCATACACATGTACTGGACGGGAAATGGATATTTATATTAATAATAAACAGAGGTAGAACAATGAAAAAATTTGTTGAAACCTCGTTGAACGGGAGAAACCGAGTCCTCCACCTGGGCCTCCATCACTTCATTCCTCCATCTCAATGGCAAGCTTAGAATGCAAAGCCAATATTGAGAAGCGAAGCAATGTGTTATCAAAGGGACAAATGGATGTAGAATCAATCATAAATAAGTGTGGAAACAATGAACTATAGTTTCCTTTCTCTCCAAGATTCTCCTCTTTCAATGCATCCATGAGGCTCAATATATATCCCTCCAATAGGGAATGGAGGGTCGACTCCGAGCGTTTTCTAGGCATATCGAAGGTGAAGAGTCAAGTTATTCAGGACTAATTGAGTAAAACTCCAAAAGTTTTTTTTTATGCACATTTCCTGATGTACATGAGTATTGGGTAAAACATTGTGTGTACACACAGGTATTGGATTAAAATTCATGTATAGAAATAAACAAGTTTTTTTTAGGACTTTCTTGAATCATAAAAGTATCACTTGAGCAAGGGGTGTCCAAGGAGTTTGTACAGGGACATGGAAGGCCATAAAGGTGTGGTCTAACAAGTGTGGTAAAATGAACTATAACAATCGCCTTTCCCTACAAGCCATATTTTGTCAAGTTATTAGCAACCTTGCATAATCTAGTCATTTCAATGCAATGGCAAGTACACGAACATTTTAACCAATGTTTGAGTATAACCATATCTCAATAAATTTAATCACATGAATATTTTTGTAACAACTCCAAAATATCTAAATAAAAAAATTTCTTATGAAGTGTTTAGATCAATATAAGAACTAATCTGGTTTCACATAGATTTTAAGAACTATTATAATCCCTACATTCCATTCTCTACCTAGGACTTAGCTTATAATGAAAATTCTGTAAAACTAATAATTAACAACTTGAATATGACAACTCCATTTATGAATCATATAACACTATACTGGTATAGGTTTTAAGAACCTATAAGTCTTATTATAAATTTACTTGTTCAAAATTTAATGTGTCATACCTACCTTGTCGTAAGTTAGATGTTGTGTTCATATTTATATGGATTCGTCATGTTTTAATATTTTAATTCCTCTGCTTACAAACCCTATTTTGATTCTAGGGTTATAGGGTTGTAGGTATTTATTTGCTTATATAAGCTAATGCATCATTTTAACTTTTATTAATGCAGGTGTCTCAACGAAGGATTGGCCCCTTGCGTTCCAAGCAAACCTAACTATCCAAAGGTGACAAACACTAAGGTGTTATTAAAAACATTAAGGAAAATAAACGAGTCCACAATGATTTTGCACCGAAACTGTGAAATGATCATTTACAATATGCTTTGACCTAGTTTAAATTACTTATACCATGGACTAACCAAATCACTTTAAACTATAGTGAGTGGGTAGAAAATTTTAAAACACATGGGGGTAGGTAAAAAGATTAAAGCAACTATATGAAGGATTTTGGTGCCATTTAGCTGGAATAAAGGGTAAAACCCTAAGCATAAACCAAAGGAATTGTTATTTTGCATTAATGAACTGGTGAAGAAAGCCGAGGGTTCTCAACCCTTCCAACATGAACTACTGATGCATTTGACCATGCCACCACTTTCATCACAGAGATGTCGGATAAAATTATCCTTAGGAGTGTTTGTTTTAAGATTTGAAGATGCATTCGACCTGGAATCATTTTTATCATAGAGATGTCAAGTAAGTTGCTCCTTCCTAGTGTTTTTTTTCAATTTTTTGAAATGAGATTTATTTTATACTATTAAATGGACAAGTTGAACCTTTGTCCAATGTTTAACTGGCAGGAGGGTTTCAATGGTTTCTTTTTTCATTGAAGCTCAGATTGAAGAGTGAGATTGGGTCAAGGGTACTAATTTTGAAGGATTCTGGTAAGACCTAAGAGCCTTGAAACCTACAGTCCTTGACGATGTGAAAAGGATATGGAAAAGATGGAACAAATTTTCTCTTTTTGGTCTCGTTTCATTTTGATGATACAAGGGTCTATACAAGCCCCTTCTGTCTTATGGTAAACACTCTCATGTTTTTTCCTCTATGAAGTTAATGGAAGAGATAACATGTGTTTTCTAAAATCCTTCGAGCTATGATAGCTTGGTTTATACATAGTTAACAATTTAAATCCCATTTTTGTTTACAGACCAAGGATTATGTGTGGGAATTTGTAATTACGGTCATTTCGAAATTATTTCTATAAATTTCAACAAAATTTGGAGGCAATATAGTTATGTGATTTCACTTCTAATTTTTGTAAACCTTTGAAGCTCTCGGCTCTACTCTATAATTGGTAAAATGTTTATTAGTATTACTCTATATATTATTTATTAATATTACTATGTATGTTGTTTTTAAAATGTTACAGCCTAATATGGTTTTTAAACTGTTTATGACCTATTCTTTGTTGATGCTAAGTTGGACTAGGGCGATTTTGATGTAGGTTTCTGTTATTTTACAAATTACTTCGAATTTTTATCCTTACAGGCCTCGAACCCTCGACATGCATTGAAAATCATTAAATAGGGAAGTTTGTTTGATATTATGGTTAAAATCGAATCTACAACTTCGTTATTTTGTAAAAATATTAACGCTATTTTTTTTTTGAAAACATCAAGCCTTTCAGCTGTATGAAAACGATAGTGAGTAGATTATTAATATTCATATGTATTTGTAATTCTATGGGTGTGAAACCCTTGGCTTAAAGCCTTAGCATTTTCAAATCTATAACTATGGTTTCTTGGAAATGCTATAAAATTCTTATTTAGGGCTTCATTATATTTAACTTTGGTAAGCCCTAACTGTAAAAGAATTCATTGTTTAGTTGAAAACGATGATAGCTCTGTTAAAATCCCTTTGTTATTTTTTTATGACTTTATAAGAAAAGATACAGGAATGCTAATAATTTATTAACTATACATACTACTTATTATCAGGTAAAGCTATATATAAAAATATGATATTGTTTCTAAAGAATAATATAAGATAGTCTACCATTTCTACTAAGAAAATATGTATAAGCAGTAGAATTCCATTTTTTTTATAATTAAATTATATTTTACAGGGAAAAAACTTTCCTACTTTATTTCAATAAAAAAAGGTTTTGGAAACTTTCATTATTCATGAAATCCTTCAGAAATAAACAAAAAACAATTTAAATATAATAATCTAAAACAATATAGTAGTTGTTAAATTTTGAAGTGGACAGATATCCAAAGAAGACCGTTCCTCCCAACCGCTCCTGAAAGTAGCCAATATTACTTGCTTTAGGACCCACAAGCTTGTTCACTAAAATACTAGGATGAAGATACTATGTAGAATCCTGTTCTTTCCTCCCTGTAACTCAATAGTCACACTTGTAGTAAAAAACTCCATCAATTCACTTTAGCTTTCCCCTCATTGAATTCCTCGTGTGTACCTAAATTTTCAGTATGCAGCAATCAGAAGGTTCAAGTCTCTAGAATCTATAGTGAGCCTCCTGCTCAGTTCCTCCTTTCTTGGGAACATGACCACAATTATAGGGAAGTTTCCTCCTGCATCAGCTAGAAAGTGAATGATGGTGCTGCCATTTGTCATTTTTTCCTTTTACACTAGATCATTCCTCCTAGTGGGCCAGTGAACACTCTTCAACAATCCACTTTGGATAGGTGTCTCTTATTTTAATTATTAAATAATAAAATATTAAGTTACAATCATCTTTGACCATTCATGGGTCAACAACATAAAACTTTACAATAACTTTTAAAGTAGTGTATTTTCACAACATAAAATGTTGTTTTAGTTCTAGGAGGTTTTTCAAACACCCCCTCTTATGTTTAGCATCATCCTCATTGTTGCTTAAATATCACCTGAGTCTTCCTAGAAAAGAATTGAATACGCTTCCTGCATATGACTCTCCGATTCCCAGGTTTCTTCATATGGACTAAGGTGCTTTCATTGCACCTTTAATTGTCTAATGGTGCGATTCCAGAGAAATGTTTCTCTCTTTTCAAGGATAAAATCTGGTTCCAATTGAAAATATCCTTCATGTTCTAACTAGATAAAAATCCAATCGATTACATGAGTAGCATCATGTACATACTTTTTCAATATAGAAATATGAAATACATTATGTATATTTAGATTAGGTGGAAAAGCTAATTGGGAAGCCACTGGTCCAACTCTTGACAATACTTCAAATGGTTCATAATACCTGGGTGCTAATTTAGCACAACTCCCCAACTTAAAGGAGTTTTTTTTTGGGTTTTACCTTGACAAAAACATGCTCACCTACTTGTAATTATTTCTGAGTTATTTTAAGGTTTGCATGACTCTTTTTTCTATCCTGTGCAATTTTTAGATTTATTTCTACATGTTTTACTATTAGTTCCATTTCCTTTAACAAGTCAGGTCCTAACATTAATCTGTCAACTAGATTACTCCATGAAATGTGAGTATTACACTTCCTACCATACAATATTTCAAAAGGACTAAGTTTAGTTGAACATCGATAATGATTGTTATAAGAAAACTCAACTAAGTGAAAATATTCTTCCTATTTATTTGGATGATCCATAACATACATCCTTAACATATCTTCACAAAATTAATTTACTCCAAGTCAGTTTGTCCATCCGTTTGTGGATGATAAGCGGGTCTAAAATTTAATTTAGTGTCCAATCCATTAAACAATGACTTCCAAAAATTAACAGTAAACTTAGGATCCGTATTAGAAATTACCATCTTATTAATTCCATGCAAACGAAAAACTTCCTTCATAATAATATCAGCAATATTAGTGGGCTTATAGGTAGTTGTAACAAGAATAAAATGAGCTTCCTTGCTAAGTTTCTCTACCACTACCATTACATAATGATTTTGATTTTGATTTTTAGGCAGTCCGATTATGAAATCAATGTTGATAATTTCTCATTTCCAATATGGGATTGGTAATGGTTGCAATAGACCTGGTGGGTGTCGATGCTCAACTTTAATCTTCTCGCATTCTATACACATTTATATATATTCCACCACTTCATTTTTCATATTGGGCCAGAAATAGTATTTTCTTAGCATTGTTATCATCTTTTGTTAATGAGGATTTCTTGAGTAAGGACTCTTATGTACTTCATTTAAGATCAACAATTTAATTTCTGGTACATTGGGTACATATAATCTGTTTTTATATTTTCAAACTCATTTTCTATAACTTTTTCTATTAAATTTTGATAATTTTTATCAATTTTTACTCCATCTTAAAACTTATTGTTCAAATTTGTTTTATAGTTGCTAACAACAAGTATAAAATTTAGATTTGCATTTCTGATTAAGGCTTTGACCACCTTATTCTCCTTTCCTTTTATATGCTTGATCTCAAAATAATAGTTTCAAAGGAAAGCTAATCATCTTCCTTTCCTTTTGTTTGTATTTTGTTGATCAAACAAGTACTTTAAACTTATGTTATAAGACATTAATAAAAAAATTCTATCGATTATATGATAGCGCCAAATTTTCAAGGTATCTATTACGACATGCAACTCTAAATCGTAGGTAGCATAATTATTTTCGTATATTTTTAATTTTCTTGTTTCTTATGCTATTACATGACCTTATTGCGTTAATAATCCACCTAGGCCCTCATTGCATGCATCAGTGTATACAACAAAGTCCTTCTTTGTATTTGTTATATTTAATATAGGTGCAGTGGTTAGTAATTCTTTAAAATTTTTAAATCTTTCTTCACATTTTAAATCCCATACAAATATTTTCCCTTTTTCTGTAAGGACATTATGGGATTCACGATCCTTGAGAATACTTCTATGAATTTTTGATAATAACCTATAATCCCCATGAACAATCACACATCCAATACATTCTTAGGAACAAGCCATTCCATTATTGCTCTTATTTTATTACAATCAAATGATTTCCCTTCTTTGGATATCACATGGCCTAGATATTGTATTTTATCTTTAAAGAATTTGCATTTATTGAATTTAGTGTACAATTTGTGTTCTCTTAAAACTTGTAATATTATCTCTAAATGTTCATCATGTTCTGCTTTTGTTTTTTAATAAATTAGTATGTCATCGGTAAAAACAACTACCAATTTATCAAATACTTACTTAAGAAACTATTCATTAAATACATAAATGATGTTGGAGTGTTTGTTACCCCAAATGGCATAACTACAAACTCATAATTCCCATAATGGAATCTAAATGCAGTTTTAAATATATTTTCATCTTTAATTCTAACTTGATGATATCCAAATCTGAAGTCTATTTTTGAGAATATTGTTGTTCTATGTACCTGATCAAACATATCATTTATGCAGGGAAGTGGATATCTATTTTCAATTGTCATCTTATTTAACCGACGATAATTTATACATAAGTGTAAGGTACCATCTTTATTTTTAACAAATAAGACATGCTCTACTCAAGGGGATACACTTGGTCTTATGTAATTTTATATATTAAATCATGTAGTTGTAGTTTTAATTCATAAAGTTCTAGGATATTAATCTATTAAGGATCCTTTGAACTAGGTATAACTCTAGATACTAATTCAATAGTAAAATCCAATTCTCTTTTCGGAGTAAATCCTAGAATATATTCTGAGAATACATCTAAAAATTCATTTAAAATGTGTATATCATCAAATTTCCAATTTATCTTCTTTACCCATGTGTTCATCATTCATTACATGTACAACAAAGACTTTGAAACCTCTACATACATACTTTTTCACTTGTAAATATGAAATCTATCTAACATAAACTTTTCTAGATATTCCTTTTACTATAATTGTTTTTTCTTTTTCATTGAAGCATGTAAATGTTTTCTCAAAGCAATTTAAAACTACTCTGTGTTTTTGTAGCCAGTCCATACCTATTAAAATATCATATGATTTTAGAGGTAATATATTTAATTTCACTTTAGTTTTTAATTTAATCATAAACATTTCACAATCTTCAAAATAGCTAACTGACCCAATGAAGATATTTCAAACTTATTCAAGTGCAAATTACAACTTTCTGCTATACTAGGTGACACATAGCTTCAACTAGCACTTGGGTAATTCAAAATAGAAATGGGTTTGTTCTTTATTATACCTTCCCTTTCAACCATAGATGTGTGGTGATCAGTCTGTCGATTCTCCAAGGCTACATTAACTCTGGGAATCTAGTTCGCTATGTCACCAACATTTGTGTTTTCCTGTATTGTATACAGATTGTTGAAATTCCTCTTTATGTTTAGGAATTCCTTCTCATAATGAGGTCCCTGACATTCCCATCATTTTACAAGTTCTCTTTGTTCATTGTTTTTAACAGGATTGTTAGGTATGTCTCTGTTCTTTGCTGCTGTAAAATTATGATGTGTATTACTTTTAAAGTCTGTCCCCTCATAACTATTCTTAGTATAGTTTCAGGAATTATTTCCAAAAATTTTGTTGGACTTAAATCCTTTCCTTCTTTGTTCAAAATTATTTGTTCTTTTAACCTTGTATTTGGGTACACCTTATCTTTTATTTATGCTTTATTCATAATAGAAATTATCCTTCCTCATTGATTCCTCAAGCATTTTTGGATTATCGTATTCAATTTTGTCCTTGAAGCTAAAAGGCAAACAACTCAAAAACCTCTGTATCTTAGGCTTTTCTTCGACAATATAAGGTATGTATCATACTAAACTTAAAAATTTACTGCTTAGTTTCTTCATAGACATTGAGCCTAGCTTAAGATCGTAAAATTGCTTAGCCCTTTCTTCATAATATTGTTCAGACAAAAAATTTCTTTTAAAGTATTTTTTAAAAGTCATCCAAGTTACATACTTTTCTCTAATGTTTTTCACTCTTTTTATATCCTACCACCATATATCACCTTTTCTAGTTAAGTTATAAATAGTCATTATAGCTTTCATCCTTTCTGAGTAATTATAGATTTGAAAATACCTTTTCATCCCTGACAGTCATGCCTCGACTTCTTCTCCTTTTTCCACCTCACCATTAAACATTGGGGGGTTTATCTTCTAAAACTCTCCTAAAATTTCTTCGTAAGGTTTATATTTTCTCTTTTTTATGGTTGCTGTCACAATCACTACTTTCACTGGAATATTTATGTTTCTCTCTGTGTTACCTAACATTAATTTCAGAAGAGGAATTACTTTCATTACTAGAGAATTTTAACTTCTTACCCTTGTGCTTGTAAGGTATAGTTCCTAATTCATATTCAAGTTCTTTTATTTTATCCCTTCGTTCGTTATGTAATTTATCCAATAATATTTTATTTAACTCTTCTTGTGCTCTTAGGATTCTTTCATTATCTTCCTTCACATTCAACAGTTCAACTTTTAAGTATTTTACAGTTTGAAGTAATTCAGATGAGTGATTATTTAGTTCCATGTATATATTATCTCGATTATTTTGTTCATTATGATGTGATCCATCCATGACACATGCCTCTACTCCTTCCATTTCCTGTGAAATAAATATTTTGTATTTCTATACATAAACAATTTTTAAACATAAGTCAGTATTTTGTTTTCATTTTTTGTATTGAGCAATGTGATTTGAGACAAAATTCAGGCCTAGTGTTTGAAATCGTGGTCTGATACCACATGTAACAAATCCAAAATTCCATTAAAAAAATTGTTACGGAGTGTTTAGATCAATATAAGACCTAATCTGGTTTCACATAGCTTTCAAGAACTATTATAAACCCTACATTCCATTTTCTACCTAGGACTTAGCTTATAATGAAAATTATCTAAAACTGATACTTAACAACTGAAATATGACAACTCCATTTATAAACCATATAACATTATACTGGTATAAAGGTTTTAAGTCTTATGATAAATTAACTTGTTCAGAAGTTAATGTCTCATACCTACCTTGTTGTAAGTTACAATTTGTGTGCTTATCTTGTATGGATCCATCATGTTTTAATATTTTAATTCCTCTACTTACAAACCCTATTTCGATTCTAGGTTGAAAGGGTTATAGGTCTTACTTAGCTTA
Source organism: Pseudotsuga menziesii (assembly GCA_001517045.1). Classification (NCBI taxonomy): domain Eukaryota; kingdom Viridiplantae; phylum Streptophyta; class Pinopsida; order Pinales; family Pinaceae; genus Pseudotsuga; species Pseudotsuga menziesii. Next base: position 65,694 of record LPNX010281427.1, read on the forward strand.
TGTAAGATAAAAAATCTTTTTAACTTGTATTAATGTAAGTGTCTCAATAGAGGCTTAACCCGCTTGCGTTCTAAACAAACCTAACTAACCGAAAGTGACAAGCACCAAGGTGTTATTAAAAATACTAAGGAAAAATAACGAGTTCACAATGATTTTGTACCGCAACTATGAAATGATCATTTATAATATACTTTGAGCTATTTTAACTTACTTATACCACGTACTAACGAAATCCCTTTAAACTATGTGAGTGGGTAGAAAATTTTAAACCATGTGGGTGTCATCTAGCTGGAATAAAGGGTAAAAACCTAAGAGAAAACCAAAGGAATTGTTCTTCTTTGTTAATGAGCTGGTGAAGAGAGCCGAGGTTTCTCGGCCCTTCCAGCATAAACTCCAGATGCATTCGACCATCCAAACATTTTCATCAAAGAGTTGTCGGATAAAATGCTCCTTTGCAGTGTCTGTTTACAGTTTTGAAGATGCATTTGAATTGGCACTATTTTTATCACAGATACGTTAGGTAATTTTCTCCTTCACAGTGTTTGTTTTCAGTTTTTAAAATTTGATTTATTTTTAACTATTAGATGCCCAAGTTTAACCTTTATCCAATGTTTAACTGATAGGAGGGTTTCAATGGTTCCTTTTTCGTTGAATCTTGGCATAAAGAGTGAGCTCGGGTTGAGCGAATGGAAGTTGAAGGGTTCTAGTAGGACCTAAAATCCTTGAACCCTATAGTCCTTAACGATGTGAAAATGATATGGCAAAGTTGGAACATAATTTCTCTTTTTGGTGTGCCTTCCTTTTGATAATACAAGGTTCTATACGAGCCCCTTCTATTTTATGGTAAATAATATTGTGTTTTTTCCTCTATGAAGTTAATGGTAGAGATAAAATGTGGTTTTAAAATCCTTCCGAATGTGATAGGGGTTTATACATAGTTAAAAGTTTAAATCCCATTTTTGTTTACATACCATGGAGTTTGTGTGGGAATTTGTACTTACGGTTGTTTGAAAACTCTTACTGTAAATTTTAACAAACTTTGAAGGCAATATAGTTATGTGGTTTCGATTTTGTTTTTGTAAACCTTCGAAGCTCTCAGTTCTACTCTATAATTGGTATAATGTTTATTAGTATCACTCTCTATATTGTTTATTAATATTAGTCTGTATGTTGTTTAAACTGCTTATAGCTTTTGGAATTGCTCTATGTAACTGATATTTTGTTTATTATTGTGTGATTTTTTTTTTCTGGGTTACGACTACTACATCCATGTTGAAAGGAATTCCATTCTATTTTTAAAATGATTATGGACCATTCTGGTTTTTAAAATGTTACAGCCAAATCTGTTTTTTAAACTGGTTACGACATATTCTTTGTTGTTGATAAGTTGTAATTAGGGTGTTTTGAATGTAGGTTTCGGTTATTTTATAAATTACTTGGAATTTTTATCCTTAGAGGCCTTAAAAAATCGACTTGTCTTAAAAAGCATTAAATAGGGAAGGTTTTTGATATTACGGTTAAAATCGAATCTACCCCTTTATTATTTTGTAAAAATGTTAACCCTAAATTCAATTTTGAAAAATGTCAAGGATTTTGGTTGTATGAAAAAAACACTTAGTATAATATTAATCATCATATATATTTTTTTATTTTATGGGTCTCGAACCGTCAGTTGGAAGCCTTATCATTTCCAAATCTATAACTATGTTTTCTTTGGCATGTTATAAAATTATGATTTAGGGCTTCACTGTATTTAACTATGGAAAGAACTAACTATAAAATAATTCATTTTTCAGTTGAAAATGATGATAGCACTATTAAAATCCCTTTGTTATTACTGGATGGATTTATAAGAAAATATACACCAATGCTAATCATTTATTATCTATGTATACTACTTTTTATCAGGTGAAGCTATACATAGAAATATGATACTGTATCTAAATAATAATATAAGATAGTCTAACATTTCTACAATCAAAATCTGTATAAGCAGTAGAATTCAATTTTTTTTATACTTAACTTATAATTTACAGAAATAAAAAATTCCTACTTTATTTTGATAACAAATAAAAATTTTGGAAACTTTCATAATTCATGAAATCCTTCATAAATAAATAGAAAAAAATTCAAAGATAATAATCCAAAAGAATATAGAACCTGTTAAATTTTGAAGTGGACAAACATCCAAAGAAGACTATTCCTCCCAAGTGTCTTGTGAATGAAGCCAAGATTACTTTCTTTAGGACCCCCAAGCATGTTCATTAAACCACTAGGACAAGCATACTGTGTAGAATCCTATTATGTCCTATATGTAACTTAGCGGTCACACTTGTAGTCAAAACATCCAGCGATTCATGTTAGCTTTCCCCTAATCAAATTCCTCTTGTGTGCCTAACTTTTCAGTATGAAACAATCACAAGGTTCAAGTCTCTAGAATATGTAGTGAGCCTCCTGCTCATTCGATGGATATATATGTGCTTTCCTATTTGTTTGGCTAAGTTTTTACTTTAACGAGCCACCTGCTCAGTTCCTCCTTCCTTAGGAACATGACCAAAATTATAGGGAAGTTTCCTTCATTTTTTCCTTCTACACCAGATCATTTCTCCCAGTGGGTTAGTGAAAAGTATTCAACATTCCTCTTTTTTTTATATTATTATAATTTAATCAATATGATCTAGGATCTTATTCAGAGAGAATAATATGCACAACAATAATCACAAGAGTCAAGAGACACAAAGAATTTTCCTCGAGGAAAGCATAAAGAAGAAAACCCCGCAACTTCTTTAGAGATAGAATGAGCACCAATAGCAAAAGTAAAAGCCAAAAACAAAAATATTATCTCCTCCAATTGTTGTCTCTCTCGCTTGTGCGAGCTACTCCTCTGTCACTCATGTGCTACTATTGAGTGAGTGTGTGTTTCAAATAGAGATTCTCAGTCTCTATTTATACTTATTTTTCACTTGACTTTTAGTCTTACACGATCAACCTCACTAAGAGAGTCTAATAACCATAATACCCCTCAACTGTGGTGACTTTTTCCCCGACTTACAATGGAGGGTTAAACTCAACTCAATTATGGGGACTATTTCCTTGACTTATAATAGAAGGTTAACCTCAATGAATTTACATGAATTTATTATATTAATGACTCTCCTGATCAAAGGAATAAACATCTTCGTCGCAGTATAATGAAATAAAAAAAGAAATATACAAGTGAATACATTACGAAGTTACAAATACATTAACGCTCTCTCTTAACTAGGACGTTATTCTCTTGACACAGTTCATCGGCAAAGTCTTCATCATCGGATCATCATAAAAGTTGGATCATCATCACTGCTCCCATTATCTCGAGTAAATGGTGCCATCTCTCTATTCTACTCATCATAGGAAGTTCTATAGAGCCAACCACTTTTCATCTTGGATGTAGGTCTCAGCACTTATATTCGACCATGGGAGGCCTAGCCTGCCACCATGTCAGAGAGCCCTAGTGCTTACCTATAACCATGGGAGGCCCATCTTGCTAGTATGTCAGAAAGGCCCAACACTTACATCAGAGCATGGGAGGCCCAGCCTTCCACCATGTCAGAAAGGCCCAGCACTTACATCTGACCATGGGAGTCCCAACAATTACATCCGACCATGGGAGGACCAACAATTACATCCGACCATGGGAGGCCCATCCTTCCACCATGTCAAAAAGGATCAACACTTACATCCGACCATGGGAGACCAAGCTTGCCACCATGTCTAAAAGGATTGGAACTTACATCCGATCATGGGAGGCCCAACCTGCCACCATGTTGGAAATTCCCTTGGACTCATCAATTCCCGTTGGAACGAACCTCAATCTAAAGAATGCCAATATTCTTTCTGAAGTACTCAAAATTCACTATGGCCATTTCTAGCATAGAATCACATCAAGGATGATTATGTCCAAGGATGACCTACGCACTTTTCCAATAATAATTACATCCAAGGACAACCGATATGAATTTTTACGTCTGAGCAACCTACGAGCTTCGCCATGATTTTTTTGCTCAGACAGCCTGTCTCACCGGCTATGCTAGAACTCCCTCTTTCGAGAGATATCAATCTGGATAAAAAATTGGAGCGTCACGGCTCCTCTTCTTCTTCTACTGTACATAGTGCCATGCATAATTGCTTCCTTCTAAACCAATAGATCACACCTAATCCCATACTGAAGCAGCACCCCGAAGTGCTCCTCCTCTCAATGGCACTGTCTACCCAATCTGATTCTACATAACCTTCGAGGTTAGTGTTCTGATTCCTATCATACTTGAATACTCAACTGTACCATTTAGGTACCTCACTGCATGATTTGCAACCATCAGGTGAACATGTATCATATCTTCCAGGAAATGACACAGGTTGTTCACAACAAAACATGTGTCTGGTCTCATATTCGTCAGGCACATCAATGAACAAATCATCTGACGATACATCATAGCATCAACCAACTCTGATGAAGCATCAATCAATAACTTAAGGTTCAATGCCATAGGTGTGGTCATGGCCTTGCAGTCTATCATCCCAAACCTCTTCAGGATCTCCACCGCATACTTCCCTTGTCCAAGGGAGATTCTATTTGTACTCCACACCTCCATGCCTAGAAATTAGTGCAACATACTCTTCATCTCGAACTAGACATCAAGTATCCTTATTGCAACTTTAAAGATTTCATCTTTTCCTGTTAGGAAAAAGTCATCAACATATAACAGGAGCATCACTGGTCTTCCACCTTCAACCTTGTAGTAAAGTTTGGCATCCACTTTACACTGAATACATCCTAGATCCATCAGTAAGTTTTCCATCCCATCATGAACCTCAGGATCTTTTGCAGTCACTCCCTGTGAACCGAAGCATAAATCTCCGTCTATCTTTCTTATTCTATGTATCGAAACATTCTTTAATGGAATTATAATTATCTTCCTCTGCTACTAATATTCTATGTATCCATCTAGGATCACTGGATACAAAGATCATCTATCTTGAACCTTTTCAAAGTTCTTCTCACACCCATCTTTGAGCTTGTCATCCTCTTTAGCATTTCATCTTAAACCTTGTAGAAAAGGTTAATATCTTCATCACTATAGGTGATATTAAAGCTCCTCATGTAGGTGTTATCCCATGGGTTCCTTCTGAGCTCATACAAGGCCTTCTTTAATTTGCACACATGAGTCTTCCTATCATGTGCTTCAAATCCCAGTGGCTGCAAATTTCTTGTCGTAGTCTTTGCCTTGTGATAATACTTATGCTACGAATATTTCCTTGTATCCAACGATGTTTCCATATACTACATGCTAGATATTTTAGATCCATATGGAAGACACTACGGACTTCCCTTCTGGTCTCAATACCGCGTCCTAGACATCATTCTTCTTAAACTATCGTCACTTGTTCTTCAGAACAAGTTTCTTCCTTATTTTCTTATAGGTGATTGTACATGATATTTCCTACAAGTTAAATGCATCAGTCATATGGTTAGACACATTTCATAAGGAATATTCATAATGGAAAATTATTATACATAAATATATAATCATGCAACTATTTTAGCCAATAGAACATTCATCCATATCTGGTATACAAAGAAACTTTCCAGATGCCATCCATCTCTACCAAAACATTTATTGAGATTTTGCAATAATCCCAATATGTCAGCAAAAAGGTTTCATCCTAGATAAGTAGAAATGGAGTGTTGTATAGCACTATAGGATACTTACCCATAACATGCATGTTAGTAGTATCTTTTTCATTAATCCATACATTCTGCATAATACATTTCACAACTAAACAATGTCATATAAACAACTCGATATATAGGAAAAGACAATTTAAATACTTATCTTTATTTGTTTCATGGGTAGACTTCTTCTTGAGCCTTCAGCTTCATCATATTCTTCATTCATGACATCATCATTTCTTATCCAAATTCTAATATGGATAAGAGGTTCTCCAAGAATTGAGTCCTTCCTATTCCTCATCGCTTGAGGGATCTTCTTGAGATATTTATCTTTATCTTCTCTTATTATGAGTCAAGCTTTTTCTGGTGTGCACTCTTCCAGAGTTTGTTGAAGGTAATCACTTCCTTCTAGAACACATTTCTCGAATGAATGAATTCCATAATACTGGGAGGCCATTCAAGTTGGTTCTAACAATATCGTATTCTTCTTTGATTTCTTTTTCATAGAATCAAACACTTTCTTTTGGTGTCACATGAGAGATGTGATGATCTTTAATAGAATATGCAATGATTATCTTGGCTCTAGCCTTAGCCTCATATCCCTCTAGCTCTTATAACTTTCTTACCAAAACACTGATCTAATTCAATTTCTTCAAGGATCATATAGGTCCTATACTTCCATGATCAAAAGTTGTCAGTTTCACCAAGCTTGTCATCAAGTGATTTGAGGTGTCTGTCCTCATTCTTGGGCTCACTGATCTAGGGTTTGTCATAGAAAACCTAATTTTAAAAACTTGGAATTTCAAACTTATTATTGTATACAAATATGGGCCTATTCAAGGTGACCTTTCCAATGTACTCCTTTTCTAAAAACAATGGAGGGAAGCTCTCGAAACAGGAAGCCCTAGTTTTCCATTTTCTTCTGCAGAAATTCCTGATATTGTTTCTGTAGTATCTCATAAATTACTGATCCTCTATGTCTAAAAATTCTCAGTGAAGTATACTCATCTATCCTATTTCCGATACCATAGGTTTGAGAATAATTGGTTTCACAAATTGGGACTTATGAGATTTTTCCCAAGGTGACTTATTTCAGGACTTTTCAACATAACGAACTTGTACAAACTTCCACGTGTCACTGTTTTACCTTTTTGGTCTACAAATTTTACCACATAATTTAGAGTTCATTCCCTATTTGGAACATATTGCTAAATTTAATTTGGACCTTTGTATCCCTAGATATAGAAAATCTCCCTAGGTCAATTGTTTATGATTGTATTCTGGAGGAGGCAGGAACCCTGATTTGGAGGAATCTATCTCCTATAATATAGATAATCTAAGGCTGAAACAATTACACAGGGTACATATGGAATTTATATTTGTCCTATAAATGTTGCGGCTCCTGGGTCTTCTCCAATATTGATATATATCGAATGTTCCAAAACTACTAGTTTTAGTATTTTAGGGTTTTTGAGGCATGAAACCCTAATTTCCATAGCTGTATTTTGGTTGTGTAGTGAAAATTATTTGATTCATATTTTAATGACAAATTCAAATGTAAATACAGGAGATTTAGATCTTACCAATTTGAGATTCATGAAGTGGATCTGGAGCTCATCTTTTCGAGTGCTGATTTTCTTGTCCAGGGTCAAGTTAGGGTTTGACTTTCCCGGAGTTTTACCTAACCAAAAAATTTGATATTGGTATGTAACTTTCAATTTTGAGGAGGAGAAAAATCATAGGCTGGGCTCACTTAAAAATTCCTCTTCTGTGAAAATCCCTAATTTCCTGCAGTAGTGACACGTCAAAAACTGGAAATTCCTGAAATCAAATTCTGCTTCGATAGAAAGATACTCCCTTCAATGGAGAGTTATCCTAGCATACTTTTTTTGATGATATGTGGAGAGACACCCAAAAATTAAGAATCCCTATCTTCTACAACTGCATAGTGTCTTCTTCTCATGTTAGCTCTGATACCATGTTATATTTTTATCATTTAATCAATATGATCTAGGATCTTATCTGAGAGAATAACATGCACATCAATAATCACCAGAGACAAGAGACAAAGAATTTTCCTTGGGGAAACAATAACAGAGAAAATCCCGCAAATTCCTCAAATATAGAATGAGCACCAATAGCAAAAGTAAAAGCCAAAAAAACAAACATGATCTCTTCTAGTTGTTCTCTCTCTCACTTGTGTGAGTTGCTACTCTCTCAGTCATGCACTACTATTGAGTGAGTGTGTGTTTCAAATAGAGAGTATAACTCTCTATTTATACTTGTTTTCCACTTGAATTTTACTTTTTATAGGTCCAACCTCACTAGGATAGTCTAATAACCCTAATACCCCTCATTTGTGGGGACTATTTCCCCGACTTACAATAGAGGGTTAACCTCAACTCAATTGTGGGGACTATTACCCTGACCTTTGGAGGGTTAACCTCAGTGAATTTACATGACTTTATTATATCAATAACTCTCCTAATAGGAGGTACAAACATCTCTATCGAGGTATAATGAAATACACTAAGAAATATACAAGTCAATGTATTCCAAATTTACAAATACAATAACACTTTATATAGGTGTCTATTATTTTAATTATTAAATAATAAAATATTCAATTACATTCATCTTTGACCATCCGTGGGTCAAAAACATAAAAAATTACAATAACTTTTAAAGTAATGTCTTTTTACAACATAAAAATTCTTTTTAGTTCTAGGTGGTTAACAAGTTTAATATGTTTTCAATGATTTATATAGTTATGTATATTAACCAATGTTTTTTTTATCATAACCCCGTTCATATATCATGATTGTTTATGCAACCCCATATTCAAATGGAGATTTCATCCTTATATTCATAAATATATATTCAAACCTATATATCTCATGAAAATTGCAGCCTTATACCAATCCTATATTCAAATCTCATGAAATAAATTAATCCATCCCTTATATATTTAATCATAACATGTGCTTCATGAGATACACTATTTCCCAATAAAAGGAAGACAACAATGTATATGCTTAACATGTTTATACAATAACATAATTCCTAATCCCATCAATATAGATTTATAAACAATTGTAACAAAATACATTCAAAACCCTTCAGATATTATTTATAAAAGAATATACCGATCAAAATACAAAAAAAAATATTTTATTGTTTTTTGTAGGCCTCCTTTATTCTCTACAAGATTTAATCTCATGAAATAGGTAGTGAACCTATGCATCGAAAATAATGATCCCATGCACACTGGACAAAAATATTTCTTACACTAAGGCCAATACTTCTTCTAACAATCAACATCTTCTTCATTAGATGAATTATCCTAAGAAGGTTCATCTTCTTTAGCTAAAGAAACATGGACCTGATCTTCTCTATTTTTCTTTGCTTTGCACTCCGTTGCATAATGACCCTTATTTAGACACTTGTAGAACCGAACCTTAGATATGTCAAAATATTCACTCAACTCCTTCTTATTTGAATGAAATATCTTCTTTGGAGTTTCCTCCCTTTCTTCATTATTTCCATGAGGGAAGTATTTCCTTTATTTAACTCCTTGTTCCTCTTTAGCTTCCGCATCTTGTTCTTCAAATCCCTCTTTTGATTTGGGGCCTTCTTTTCATAAAGATTGGTGAGTGTATCAAAGCACTCATTTGTGTTCTTGAATGTAATGATCATACACATGATATTGTCCTTAAGTGAATCATGGATGATCCTCTTAGATATTTCTTTCTCTTTCTTGATTCTTCTTGAATTTAAATCCCCCTTAATTTGTGCTATTATCTTCTACCACAATGGATATGTATCCATATCGTTCATGCTCCGCACAAATGTTCAATACACTTTGCTTGCAAGTTTTGAAGTTGTAAGTGCCCTTAATATGGTATTTCAGTTGTATGGAGATCGACTCCATGGATTCAAAACTTTTCTCAATACTTAGGATATACATAGGATTCTAGTTGCTTGCACAGACTCATCTCCTTCATGCCATAAGATTTGATACCATGATAATGTTTAAGAAAAATTGAAGATATTTGAACTTTAAAACTTTTCTTAATGAAGTACTGAAGACATGTAACAATGAAGAATAACAAAAATAATTAATCCTTAACAAAAGATGTAACATAGGGAAGATCCTCAAAACATAGAATATGAAAAACCCCAAGAGTTCTTTCGAGTATAATAGATAGTTTGCAGAGAATGGATTTTACACTAGAAGAAAATTTCTTGATAAGAGGGAATACAAAGAAATAGAGAAGGGAGATCAATTGTAACCACTGCAATGAACTTTCCATGTTCCTAACACTTTAATAACAAGCCAAATACACTTCCATACAAAGGCTAGAGAATGGTTTCATGATAATTATCCACTCATGCATTAGAATTTGGAATTCCCCTTCAAACATGTCAATTTGGATCATTGGATTTCTCATCATGCACAATACATGCACTATACCTTTCCTCAAGGACATTCAGTGATAGTTAAATCATATCACATTGAACTCAATCTCTAACTAAATATTGATTAATTCTTCAATAGGCTAAGTTTCATAGTTCTTCAACTTAAGTTTCTTCCACGCAAAACATTTTATTTACTATTGTTAACTTTGAATGGGATACTGTAAGTTTCTTAATTACCTACTTGAATACATACATTAATATTCCAACTGATGATTTAACTAAAGCATTACTGATGCATTCATATTTTACTAAATATTTATAACCACAACTTTATAACTTGAGTTCATCCAGTCTTCTACATGGGAAATTTGAATGCTATTTTCTCATTATCTATTTATTTCTTATATATTTATGTTAACCGTATGGTCTTTGTGCTAACATTAATCATATCCTATCATATTATACTCATAATAATTGTCGCATGCTATGATCATATTATATTACTCTCGAACCATGTATTCATGTGCTAAAGTAGTTCACATTAGAGGTGATCAGTCTATAGAGGATACTTAATATCTTTATCCATCTTGAATGGCCATGTTTAGTAATATATCACATAAAATTTTGTGCTTCAACCTGTAAATAACTTCACCTTTCTGAATGGAGGTCCACTTATATGAGTATCCATTCCTTGTATGGCCCATGAGGATTATTTGACTTGATATCAACCATAAGTCTGGCTTGATATAAACCACAAGTCTTTAGTCTTGATATCATCCATAATACTTTAAAATAAATCATAACCACCTAAATAATTCGAAGATATATATAGGACTTGATATAAACCAAAAGTTCGAAGAATGACTCTTGATGACGTACATTCAACACTTGTACATCTTCGAACTATTGATGCTCATTTATAAAGATGAGAAACCATACTCTACACTTGATAAAATAGACCTCAAAATAAACTTTAATATTTAATAGGTGCATAGATCAAGTTGACTTCCCAAACACAACATCACTTTCATACCACAAGATCTAGACAATGCATATTCAACAATTCTCTTTTAATCCTTCAATCTCCTGCACAATTAATGATTGCTACAGGAAACATTAAAAGAAAATTCAATTAATAAATTCAATTCACTCTCAAAATAATTAAAGTAACAGAAATGAGTTCTCTTCTCATGATAATACAAAAATACATAATTCTACTAATAAATTAAAATCACGCTAGTAAATCAATCCCACACAAATCAAATAGAAAAATTCAGAACACACATAAATGTTCCTACGAAGGAAGGGGGCCTCCTTCAACACATACATTTGGATAACTCTTGTGATTTAAAACATGATTTAGTCAACACATCAGGATGGTTTCTATTATATAAATAGGGAAAAACCTAAGTTACAATCAAAGGTAACACAATCACACTATATCTAACCTCCCAAAATACCATAAATAATTTGTTTTATAGCCCCCCAATATATACATCAATAATGTGTCATCTAGTATTAATACATGGATATCAAATCACCAACAACACAACAATTTTCAATCATTGGATATTACATTTGACAATTGGTTTATGAGTGGGAAAATTCCATGGTGATAGGCATGGCATAACTCTTTAAAAATACGTTTTGAATTAACTTCTTGGACCTCTAAAAATGGACTAGAGTTCAATTATCATAATAATGTTGAGTGGGGATGGTTGATATGAAGCGAATACATGAAATAAGTTGAATCAAAATCTATCTTTTTGCTACATAATGGAAGTAATCCATAAGATAAAGGAAATATTAGTAATGATCTTTATCATAAAAAATGTAGACACTGCAATATTGGAATAGTTTCCTCAAGATTGATTATGTTATTGTAGGATTGATTATGTTGTTGTAGGATTAATTAAATTACTACAAGATAAAACTGTGTGGTTTCGAGATCAAACCATGTATCTACAAAAGCAACCATAATACTGTGAGACACATCACTTCATCAGTCTGCATGAGTCATTCCATATTAATTTGTTTAAAATATATGGAAAATGAATGATATTGAGAATAAATGATACATCTAGGGCTTAATGCTAAATAGATGTTTACATAGAATTTAAATGTAAAAAACACTAAAATAAAAGGTAATGGGAGGGACAATAGTCTACTAAATAAGGTCCTTGAGTGTGAAAAAAAGAGTTAAAATTGGGACTCTACATATTCCCCACACCTGAGGTATTGCATGTCCCCATTTAGAAAAATAACCTCAGGATTCAAAACTGTTGTTTCCAAAACAATACCTCGCTAACTGATTTCTTGTTTACCATGGCCACATTTTCAAGGGTTTCTAGTTGAGGAATGAATGATGGATATCCTCTTGAGGGACCCCGTAGTTGCAATGACCTTATCTCTCTAGGGATTAATGCTAAATAGATGTTTACATAGAATTTAAATGTAAAAAACACTAAAAAAAAGGTAATGAGAGGGACAATAGTGTGCAAAATAAGGTCCTTGAGTGTGAAAAAAAGAGTTAAAATTGCGACTCTACATCTTCCCCACACCTAAGGTATTGCATGTCCCCATGTAGAAAAATAACTTCAGGATTCAAAACTGTTGTTTCCAAAACAATACCTTGCTAACTGATTTCTTGTTTACCATGGCCACATTTGCAAGGGTTTCTAGTTGAGGAATGAATGATGGATATCCTCTTGAGGGACCCCGTAGTTGAAATGACCTTATCTCTCTAGGGATTAATGCTAAATAGATGTTTACATAGAATTTAAATGTAAAAAACACTAAAAAAAAAGGTAATGGGAGGGACAATAGTCTACGAAATAAGGTCCTTGAGTGTGAAAAAAAGAGTTGAAATTGGGACTCTACATCTTCCCTGCACTTGAGGTATTGCATGTCCCCATGTAGAAAAATAACCTTAGGATTCAAAACTATTGTTTCCAAAACAATACCTCGCTAACTGATTTCTTGTTTACCATGGCCACATTTGCAAGGGTTTCTAGTTGAGGAATGAATGATGGATATCCTCTTGAGGGACCCCGTAGTTGCAATGACCTTATCTCTCTACAAAGGGTTTTATTTTTTCCTTCCAAATTCTTTTACTGAGCATGCCACTTTCTAGAAATAGATATTGCACCTCGATATGTTTCCCACATTTCTCTTATCTCTTCCTAATGCTGAGTATTTGTAGTCTTCAATGATTCAATTTCTCCCTTAAGGTATCGTTCTAAGATTCCAAGTTCATCAATAGTCTTATCCCTCTCATTTTTCTTCAATTTATTCTTAGGAGGTATGGAATTATCTTCCCCATGATTGTCTTGCTTAGTTGGATAAACACCCAATGGATTATTTGTTGTCTCCTTATCTACTTTACTTTAAACCTTATTTTCTAGGACATTGTTATTGATCATTTTTTATTGATGCTCAAGATTTATACAGCCCGGTTTACTGTCTCATTATGTTTATGTGCTTCACTAAATGTAGTCTTCAATCCCTTTGTTCAGTGTTGAACTTCAGGAAACTAGATTCTTCACCAACTCACCTTTACCCTTTTACATTTGGGTGATTCCATGAAGATGGATAAATATTTTTGGCCAAATATTGTTGATGTAATTGTAACTTCGAAATGTATTCACTTGTATATCTTATGTATTGTACCCCGAAATTTGTCCCGGGAAATATCTCTAATGTAATTGAGTCATGTCATGCCCCGATGTTCCCATTGGGAAGTACTATAATGTAAACAAGTCATGTCAAGTCATTATGGGTAACCCTCCTATTGGTCAAGGGTTAAAGTCCCCACAGTTGTGGGGCCCTAGGGTTATTAGAATATTCTAGATAAGTTGACCCTAGGTGAGTCATTGTAATTCGGGGCAATAGTCCCCACCATTTTGTTAAGGATATCCCTCCTTGTTGGTCGGAGGAGGCAAAGTCCCTACAAGTTGTGGGGCACTAGGGTTATTAGACACTCCTAGAGATATCGGCTCTAGTAAGTAATTGTTAAGTGAGGCCGACATGTTGGAGTGGGTTTCAAGTGAATTAAAGAATATAAATAGATATTGAGACTCTCTATTTATCACACACACACTCACTCATTGGGGCGCATGAGTGAAAGGAGAAGTTGTTGGGACGAGAGACTACTGCTGTTGGGAGATCATCTTACTGTTTTCGGGTTTTACGTTTGGTGCTGATTCTATCTCTGAGGAAGTTGTGGGGTTTTCTATTTTATGGTTTCCTTGAGGAAAATTCTTTGTGTCTCTTATCTCTTGTGTTTTATTGCTATGCATGCTATTCTATCAGTTAAATATCCTAAGATCATAATGCTAGCTTGAATGATAAAAATCTAATGTGGTATCAGAGCTAACATGAGAAGAAGACATTGTGTAGCTATAGAAGATATCTATTCTTAATTTTTGGGTCTCTCTCGACATTCCATAAGCAAAAGTATGCTAGGATGACTCTCCATTGAAGGGCGCATCTTTCTGTCGAAGGGGAATTCGATTCTGGACATTTTTCAATTTTTGGTGTGGGAAATTAGGGCTTTCTACAGAAAATGAATTTTTGAGTGAGCCTGGAATAGGATTTCTCTCCTCATTAAAATTGAATTTCAGAGACCTGGTTCAATATTTTTGGTTGGGTATAACTCCGAGAAATTCAAACCCTAGCTTGACCCAGAGATGGAAAAACCCTAAAATACTAAAACTAATAAGTTTTGGTATATTATCTATATCTTGAGATTGGAGAAGGATCAGGAGTGAAACATTTCACAGGCCAAATATAAATTCCTGATGTATATTGTGTCCAAAATTCAGTCACAGATTCGCTATATTCTAGGAGATATGATCCCTCCAAGTCAGGGTTCCAGCCTCTTCCAGGATTCATCCCTAAATAGGATACCTAGGGAGAATTGCTATATCTTGGGCTACAAAGGTCCCAATGAAATTTCTAAAGATGTTGCAGAAAGGGCACAGATTTTAATTTTTTTGGTTTGTGTTTCTGACCCAGAAGATGAAATAGTGACACGTGGTAGTCCATACAACTTCGATGTTCTGAACAGTCCTGTAACAGATCACCTTGGGAAAATGATCATAAGTCCCAATTGGTGAAACCAATTCTGATTAAACATATGGTGTTGGAACAGGGCTAGGAGAGGTTACCTCACTGAAAATATTCAAGCACAGAGGAGTAGTAATGTCAGATATATCACAGAAACAGTATCAGAAATTTCTAAAGAAGAAATTGGAAAACTAGGGCTTCCTGTTCCGGGAGCTTCCCGCCACTGTTTTCAGAAAAGGAGTACATTGGAAAGCTCAACTTGAAGAGATATATCTTTCTATACAATAATATCTAAAATATTCCAAGTTTTGAAAATTAGGGTTTCTCTGAAAAACCCTAGATTAGCCAGCTTTGTAACCAGGACGGACACCTCAAATCGGTAAGATCTAATCTTTTGCTATTTTCATTTGAGGTTCTCATTTCAAAGTGATCTATCACATCAGCTTGATGATAAGCTTGATGAATTTTACAAATTCCAAGAATGGAAGTATATGATCTCTCTGAATAAAATGAATTGGACACCTACATGAGTAGCGAGGTTCCAGGTCCAGAGGGAGATGAGGCTGAAAGCCTTATACAAGAAGAACTTGGTCAAGGCCAAGAAGATCATTGTTGATTCAATCACTGATCAACTTGTACCAAAAGTGTCTTCCCTAAACACACCGAAGATGTTTGATTCCTTGACCAAGCTCTTTGAAGGGAAGAACATAAATCGAAAGATGACCTTAAGAAACCAGTTGAAGAATGTGAAGATCCAGAATGCAGAGACCATACAATCATACTACATGGGTCTCTCAAATCAAATAACAACTTGTAGTAGTAGAAGAAGAAGTGGAGAATGTGGAAGTAGTGATAGCCACTGTGAATGCTCTCTCATGATCATGGGATTCATTCATTCGAGGAATGTGTGCCAAAAGGAAGTGATTAATTTTAGTAGAATCTAGGAAGAAGAAGAAGCTCGACTCATAATAACAGAAGAGAAGATGGGAGAAGCTGAAGATCAAGCTCTCACCATCCAAAGAAGATCCCTCAAGCGATGAGGAATACGAAGGACTTAAATCTTGAAGAACCTCTTATCCATCTTATCATTTGGATAAGAAACAATGCTATTATGAATGAGGAAGATGATAAACCTTAAGGCTCAAGAAGGAGTCTACCCACAAAACAAATAAAGATAAGTATTCAATTCTCATTTCATGATATTGTTTTGTTATGCATTTGTTTATATTCAGTTAATGTATTATGCATGATAGAATGTTTTCATTAATGATAGTATACTACTAATATGCATGTGATGGGTAAGTAGCTCATGGTGCTATGCAACTATCCATTGTTGCTTATCTAGAATGAAACTTGTTTGCTGACATATTGGATTAGTGCACAATCTCAATGTTGTCCTGGTAGAGATGGAAGGCATCTAGAAAGTTTCCTTGAGATATGGATGAATGTTGTATTGGATAAAGTAGTTGCATGATCATATATTTATGCATAATAATTTTCCAGTATGAATATTCCTTATGAAATGTTTCTAACCATACAAATGCATTTGACTTGTAGGAAAGATCACATACCTAATCACCTACAAGCAAAGAAGGATGACATTTGTTCCAAAGAACAAGTGATGACAGTTCAAGATGAAGAATAATATGATGAATGCAGCGGCATCATTGATGCGAAACCTTCTAGCTATGAAGAAGTAAACAAGAAGAAAGGGAAGACCAGTTCAAGAAGAATGATGTCTAGGATGCAATATCGATACATGAAGGGAATTTTGTAGTTCCATCATGCAGTAGATGGAAACATCATGGGATACAAGGCAAGAATCGTAGCACGAGGCTTATCATGAAAAGAAGGAATAGACTACGAAGAGACCTTTGCAGCCAGTGGGAGTTGAAACACACACATGATGAGCTTGTTGAAGATATTAACCTTTTCTACAAGGTTGAATATGAAACTCTATACACTAGATGGATACATAGAATATTAGTAGCATAGGAAGCTACTTGTCACTCCAGTATAGAATTTTTCAGTGCATAGAGTATGGAAGATAGAGGGAGTATGATGATGTGATTCAGAGTGAGTGGCTACAGAATATCCTGAGATTTGACATGGTACAACAGGATGAAAAGATTACTGATGACTCTGGGATTTACTGAGAGTAAAAAGGATTCCAACCTTTGCTTCAAGGTTGAAGGTGAAATACCAGTGAGGCTCTTGTTATATGTCCATGACTTGTTCCTTACAGAAAAGAGGAACTCATTAAATTTGCAAGAAGAAGAATTTCTACCGAGTTCAAGATAAAGGACTTGGGGTTGATGCACTACATTCTAGGCATGGAGGTGTGGACAAGGGAAGTATGCAGCAAAGATCCTGAAGAGGTTCAGGATGGTGGACTGCAAGGCCATGACCACACCTATGGCATCGAAACTAAAGCTATTGAGTGTTGCTTCACCAGAGATGGTTGATGCTATGATGTATCTTCAGATGAATGGTTCCTTGATGTACCTAATGAATACTAGACCAGATACTTGCTTTTCTATGAACACATTGAGACATGTTCACCTAAAGGTTGTAAAGCATGCTGTGAGGTACTTGAAGGGTACAGTTGAGTATGGGCTCAAGTATGAGGCGAATTAGAATATTAACCTGGAGGGTTATGTGGATTCGTATTGGCAAGGTAGTGCCATTGATAGGAAGATCACTTCAAGGTGCTACTTCAGTATGGTATCAAGTGTGATCTCTTAGTTTGAAAGGATGGAGTCCTACATGGCGCTAAGTACAACTGAGGCAAAAGATGTTGCCACTTTCTATTTGGGAGAGAGGAGTAGTGAAGCTCTAGTATGTGATCCACATTGAGATCTCTCAAAAGAGGGAGTTCTTGCATAGTCAATGAGACAGGTTGTTTGAGCATAAATCCTAGAAAAGCTCATAGGTTGCTCAGATGTAAATATGCCTGTAGGTTGTCCTAGGATGTAATCGGTCCTGGTGAAGCTCACAGTTCATCCTTGGATGTAATCAGCCATGATGTGATTCTATGCTAGAAATGGCCAAAGTGAAGTTTGAGTACTTCAGGGAGAATCTTGGTGTTCTCGATATCGAGGTTTGCTCCAAGGGGAAATGATGAGACCTAGAGCCAATCTGACATGGTGAGAGGATTGGTTCCTTCCATGGTCAGATGTAAGGGCTGAGCCATTCTATCATGGTGAGAGGATTGGTTCCTTCCATTTCAGATATGAGTGCTAGCCATTCTGATGTGACTATAGGATTGGTTCCTACATGATCAGATATAAGGGCTATTGCCATTCTTTGAATGGAGGTACCTGGTCAGTTACCAGGAAAGCGTAGTCTAGGACTGATGGCCATTCTGATATGACTGTGAGATGTGTTCTCACATGATTAGATACGAGTGCATGGACATTCCGATGTGATTGAGGGATGTGTTCCCACTTGATTATATATAAGGGCTGTTGCCATTCTATCATGGTGAGAGGATTAGTTCCTTCCATGTCAGATGTGAGTGTTGGCCATTCTGACTTAGGGTTAGATATAAGGGCTACTGCCATTCTCTGAATGGAGGCTCCTGGTTAGTTACCAGGAACCTTGAGCCTAGGACTGAGTGCCTTTTTGATGAGTCAAGGTCAGATGTAAGTGTTGTGCCTTTCCACAGATGATAGTAGTTGTGTACTGTCATGATGGTGGATGTGATTGTTGTGCCTTTCCACATATGATAGTAGTTCTGTATTTTCATGTTGGTGGATGTGAGTGTTGTGCCTTTCTGACAAGTCAAGGTTATATGTGAGTGTTGTGCCTTTCTAACGAGTCAAGGTTAGATGTGAGTGTTGAGCCTTTTCATAGATGATAGTAGTTGAGTACTGTCATGCTGGTGATGTTGAAATATTGTAACTTCGAAGAATATTCTATATGTACTTCTTTGTGGTCCCCGATCGTCCTACCGGGAGAACCACTTGTATTACTTTGTACCCCGATGCTCATAATCGGAAGAACTAATAAGGGTCATGAGGCAGTCCCCTCTAATTGTAAAGGTGGGTCATTAGCACCCCAGTGTGGTTACTTGAGCCTACATGTGTAACTAGATCCTACATGATTAACTTGAGCCTACATGACAGATGAGTTAACTTAAGTGAACGAATGAATATAAATAGAGGTGTAGTGCTCCTCACTTGGAACACACACACTCACTTGAGTAGCGCACTTGTGGAGGAGAGAAGTAGCTGGAGAAGGAGGAGGATCAAGTCTTTGGTCTCCTTGCTGGTTTTATCTTTTAGCTTTTTGGGGCATCTATATTGAGGAAGCTTTTGCTAGGTTTTTCCCTTTAGGGTTTTCCCAGGATAAATCTGTGTTGTTCTTGTGATGATGTTTCTTTCAGTGATCCTATTTATATGCTTTTGTTATGAAAATGAAATGAAATACTGATGTCTTAGCTAAGCATATGAAAATTTAACATGGTATCAGAGCTAACCTGAATAAAACAACTTTCACAAGGAAAAATAACCCTCTCTCTCTCTCCCTGGAAGAAATTACGGATTCTTGCAGAAGAAGAATTTTTGAGTGATCCTGGAATAGGATTTCTCTCCTCATGAAAATCTAAGTTTAGAGACCTAGATCAATATTTTTGGTTGGGTGAAACTCTGTGAAAGTCAAACCCTAGTTTGACCCTGAGCCAAAAAAACCCTAAATACTAAAACTGTTAAGTTTTGGTACATTCGCTATATCTCGAGATTGGAGAAGGTTCAGGAGATGAAAATTGTAGAGGCCGAATATAAAATCATGTGTACATTGTTCCCAACATTTAGCTTCAGATTCTCTATATTGTGGGAGATATGATCCCTCCAAGTTGTGGTTCCAGCCTCTTCCAGAATTCATCCCTAAACAGGACACCTAGAGAAAATTGCTATAGCTTGGGATACCTAGGTCCAAATGGAATTCCTGAAGATGTTCCAGAAATAGAATGGAATTTAATTTCCATGTTCTAAATATTAGACTCATAAGATGAACCAGTGACTTGTGGCATGTCGTACAACTTCGTTGTTCTGAACAGTCTTGTAATAGCTCACCCTGGAAAAATGATCATAAATCCCAATTTGTGAACCCAATTCTGATGAAACCTATGGTGTTGGATTAGGGACATGTGAGGTTACCTCAGTGCAAAATTTCAGACATAAATCAGCTTTAATTTCGGAGATATCACAGAAACAGTGATAGGAATTTTTGCAGAAGAAATTGGAAAACTAGGGCTTCCTGTTCTGGGAGCTTCCCTCCATTGTTTTCAGAAAAGGAGTACATTGGACAACTCCATTTGAAGAGATATATCTTTCTGTCCAATAATATCTTAAAGGTTCCATGTTTTGAAAATTAGGGTTTCTCTGACAAGCCCTAGATCAGCCAGCTCTAGAAGCAAGACATACACCTCAAATCGGTAAGATCTAATCTTTTGCTATTTGCATTTGGGGTTCTCATTTCAAAGTGATATATCACATTAGCTTGATGATAAGATGGTAAAATTGACAACTTCCAAGCATGGAAGTATTTGATCTCTATAAAGAAAATGAATTGGACACCTACATGAGTAAAGAGGTTCTAGTTCCATACGAGGATGAGGCTCAAAGCCTTACACAAGAAGAACTTGATCAAGGCCAAGAAGATCATTGTTGATTCAATCACGGATCAACTTATACCACAAGTGTATTCCCTAAAGACACCAAATATGTTTGATTCCTTGATCAAGCTATTTGAAGATAAGAACTTAAATCAGAAGATGGCTTTGAGAAAACAGTTGAAGAATGTGAAGATACAGAATGCAGAACAACTTGAAGCGGTAGAAGAAGAAGTATGCAGAAGTGGTGATAGCCACCTTGAATGGCCTCCTAGGATCATTGGATTCATTCATGTGAAGAATGCATGCCAGAAGTAAGTGATTACTTTCAGCTCGACTAATAAGAAGAGAAGAAGAAGATGGGATCAATTGAAGATCAAGCTCTCACCATTCAAAGAAGATCCCTCAAGCGATGAGGAATATGAAAAACTCAATTCTTGAAGAACCTATTATTCATCTTATCAGTTGGATAAGAAATGATGATTTCATGAATGAAGAAGATGATAAATCAGAATGATCAAGATCGAGTCTACCGACGAAACAAATAAAAGA
Organism: Pseudotsuga menziesii; assembly: GCA_001517045.1. NCBI lineage: Eukaryota > Viridiplantae > Streptophyta > Pinopsida > Pinales > Pinaceae > Pseudotsuga > Pseudotsuga menziesii. The sequence goes on from LPNX010281427.1 coordinate 87,056, forward strand.
TAAGTATTCAATTGCCATTTCATGATATTGTTTTGTTATACCTTTGATTGTATTCAGTTGATGTGTTATGCATGATAGATTGTTTAAATTAATACTACTAATATGCATGTGATGGGTAAGTAGCTCATGGCACTATACAACTCTCAAGTGCTACTTATCAAACCTATTTGCTGGCATATTGGATTAGTGCACAATCTCAATGATGTCATGGTAGAGATGGAAGGAATCTAGAAAGTTTCTGTGAGATATGGATGAATAAGAATTTTTCGTTATGCATATGTTTTATGAAATAGTTCTAACCATGCAATTGGTGCATTTCAATTGTAGGAAAGGTACTATACAACCTCTTACAAGAAAAGAAGGATGAGACTTGTTCTGAAGAACAAGTGATGACAATTCAATAAACATGAATCTGAAACTCCCAGGGTTAGAGACACCATGACGGAAGAAAGAGCTTAAAAGAGTGGTAGATCCACCTCAAAGCATGAAGACCACCATGGGTATGAGAGATAACTCAAGATGAAGAAAAGAATGGTATGAAATAAACTATGATCAAATAATAATAGTTGATCATGGGGAATGATGTATACGATATGATTTCGAGAAATAAAGGGAAGTACATAGTATCCTCCATATGGATCTGAAAGAACAAGTGTACAAAGAAAGGTTCATGATTTTCCTCAGAAAGAATAGACTATGACATGAAATACTCTATTGACCAGTATATATCAAGCATAGAACCACCTGTACAAAATGAAGAAGGAAGATAATACTCCACTTCAGGGGGAGTGACTACAGAAGATATATAAGTTCGACATGGTATGACATGATGGACAACTTCTTGATGGATCGAGACTTTACCAAGAGTAAAGTGAGTTCCACCTTCAAAGTTGAATGCAGAAGACTAGGATGTGTTGATGATCTGACAAGACGAACTCATGGAAGATATTATGATGAAAGAATACTAGAATGATGTATGGGATATAGTTCCCAAACCAGAAGGAAAGAGTATTGTATCCTCCAAATGGATATACAAAATAGAACATGCAGCTGACGGAAGTATCGAGAAGTATAAAGCAAGATTTGTGGCCAGAGGTTTCTTTCAGAAAGAGGGAATTAATTATGAAGAGACACTTACTCCAAGAAGCAAGGTACACTTCCTTCAGAACTATCATGGTAGTTTCTTCCATGGTGAAGTAAAGACAAGCCTTCCTTAATGGTATGATTGAGAAAGAGTCTTACATCGAATAGTGATGAGTATTTGAAGTTGAATCCAGATGGAATCACGTATGCAAGTTGAAGAAGGCCCTCTATGGCCTGAAGCAAGCTCCCAGAGCTTGGTATGGAAGAATAGATAGTTTCTTGTCGAGCATGGGATTTACCAAGAGTAAAGCTGATCCTAAAATTTATACCAAGGTTGTCGAAGATGAACTTGTCATCCTGTTATTATATGTGGATGACTTATCCTTGACAGGAAATGAGAAACAGGTCATGGAAAGCAAGAAGAAACTAGCAGAAGAATTTGAGATGAAAGACCTTGTGTTAATGCATTATTTCCTAGGTCTAGAAGTATGGCAAAGTTCAGAAGAAATATTTCTCAACCAGGGAAAGTATGCGGTAAAGATATTGAAGAGATTCAATATGTTGGAATGCAAAGTCATGGCCACACCCATGGACTCCAACCTGAAGTTGTTAGCTGATGACTCATCAGAGTTAGTGGATATGACTCATTACAAACAAATCATTCGGTCATTGATGTACTTAATAAATACCAGACCAGAAATTTGTTTTGCTATGAACACCTTAAGTCAATATCTTGTTCAACCAAGACGGGTTCACCTAGTAACTGCAAAACATGTGATGAGATATCTGAAAGGGACTATAGACTTTGGTTTATATTATGATGGTAGCCATGAGTATAGATTGTATGGCTACATAGATGCATATTGGGATGGAAGTATCTCAGATAGGAAAAGCACATTAGGTAGATCCTTTTGTTTGGAGTCTACTATGAGTTCATGGTTTAGCAGGAAACAGTACAGTGTTTCTCGTAGCACGGCTGAAGCAGAATACATAGCAGATTGCTCTGCTAAGTTGTGAAGCCATATGGATTTAGAAGCTGATATCAACTCTCTTTGAACGAAAGATGGATACTACATTGATTCTATGTGATAATGAGAGTTGTGATAAGAGAGAACCCTGTGTTCCGTCGTAACACATAGAAATCCGGTATTTCTACATTAAAGATAAAGATGCAGATGATGTTGATTCAGTATTTACATACTGTAGATACAAATGATGGTGATTCAGTATTTCTATACTGAATATAGAGATGATGATGTTTCATTATTCCCATACTGAAGATATAGATGATGATGATTTCAGTATTCCCATACTGAAGATATAGATGATGTTTCAGTATTTACATACTGTAGATGGAGATGATGGTTACCTGATGATGCTTTTAGTACTCACATACTAGAGATACAGATGGTGATAGTTCAGTATTAACATACTGAAGATGTAGATGAAGATGGTTTAGATGATGATGCACTGACAAAGCCTCTGTCTCGGGTAAAGTTTGAAAACTTTCGAGACAAGCTTGGTATGGTTTAGAAATACCTTCCCCAAAAGGGGGAGTAGTGATGTTGCAGTGGGATTGTATCATCCCTGGACACTTGCCCTAAAGTGATCCAGAGACCTCGGTCTTCGAGAATGAAGAGGGATTGTATCATCGTGGGACATATGTCCAGAAGTGATCTGGAGACCTCGGTCTTCGAGAATGAAGTGGGATTGTATCATCCTTGGGCACTTGCCCTAAAGTGATCCGGAGACCTCGGTCTTCGAGAATGAAGAGGGATTGTATCATCCTCGGACATATGTATAGAAGTGATCCAGTGACCTCGGTCATCGTGAATGTGGTAGGATTGTATCATCCTTGAACTTCGGTTCAGAACGGATCCGGTGTAACTTCAGTCATCGAGAATGTGGCAGGATTGTATCATCCTTGAACTTCAGTTCAGAATGGATCTGGTGTAACTTCAGTCATCAAGAATGTGGCAGAATTGTATCATCCTTGAACTTCGGTTCAGAATGGATCCGGTGTAACTTCGGTCATTGAGAATGTGGTAGGATTGTATCATCCTTGAACTTCGGTTCAGAATGGATCCGGTGTAACTTCAGTCATCGAGAATGTGGCAGGATTGTATCATCCTTGAACTTCAGTTCAGAATGGATCCAGTGTAACTTCGATCATCGAGAATGTGGCAAGATTGTATCATCCTTGAACTTCGGTTCAGAATGGATCCGGTGTAACTTCGGTCATCGAGAATGTGGCAGGATTGTATCATCCTTGAACTTCAGTTCAGAATGGATCCGGTGTAACTTCGGTCATCGAGAATGTGGCAGGATTGTATCATCCTTGAACTTCATTTCATAACGGATCCAGTGTAACTTCGGTCATCAAGAATGTGGAAGGATTGTATCATCCTTGAACTTTGGTTCAGAATGGATTCGATGTAAATTTGGTCATCGGGAATGTGGCAGGATTGCATCATCCTTTTATTTTGAGTCCAAAAGAGATCCAAAGACTTCTTTGTCTTTGTACTGTGGGTTGTGTTAGAATAATCAACCCATAGTTTACTACCTTAGACATTAATTTAATTATTTTTTTCTTATTTGCCTAGTTCATGTGTCCCACCTTATGCAAGTTGTCAATTACCTATCCATAGTGGTCCAAATTTCCTAATTTGACCCATGTAGTGCTTGGGAAACCTCAAGGAATAAATTTTTCTTTATTCCTGGTCTCCTAGGTGCTCTTCTGCTTTTTCTGCTTTATTGCCTGCTTTTTCAGTGTTTTAAGGCAATAGGGAAAGTTTGACTAGGTGAGGTGAACTAGTTTTTTGTCCTCTTCATCCTCCACTCTTTTCTCCTTGTAAAAGCATGTATGAGTTGTCATTCCATCACTCTTTATCTTTCCTAATCCATTTTTCTAATTCGTTAGCTCCATGACAGATTTGGGATCAGCTTTTTACACCTATGGGGGATTTGCTTAATTTTAGTAAGCCTGCTTTATGCTAGATTCGAATTGCTCATCATGCATTCGAATCCCTGACATATTTTATTTATACAGCAACCTATTATTTTATAGGGTTGGATATTGTACACTGAGTTAATACAGTTTAGTGTTCAGCTCCAATTTCAGTCTCTTTTGTGAGTGATTTTGCATGATCAATTGTTAATTGTTGTGAGTAAAATTAATCTATCACTGGGTTCAATTTCCACATGGTATCAGAGCCATTGTAGATTGATTTCTCTCCTTCAAAATTGTTTTACAGGTTTGACATTAGTGATTGGGAGTGTTCTACTGACAGCCGGGACAGATTTTCTAAGCTATGGATCAATCACAGAAAACTATCTTAACTCCCTTCAATTTATTTGAATGGAAAGCAGATATGGAGATACTATTGAGAGAGAAAGGCCTCTACAGGGTGACTATGGCAACAAAATCAGAGCCCAATGCAGCTGCGAAGAAGATAAAATGGCACAACAGGAGGGATGAGGCCTATGGTCTCCTGTGTCTGAGTATTTCCAGAGACCTCCTTTTCCATCTTGATGGATTGACATCATCGAATGAAGTATGGGAGAATCTTTCTGATATTTTTGGAAAGACAGATGAGATGAGGGGACATCAAATCGAAAATGAGCTGATTTCTCTGAGTCCAAATAGCTTTGAATCCCTGCAACTATATTTCTCCAAGTTCAAAGCACTTGTTTTGCAGCTGAAACAGTGTGGGATCGAAAAGAAGGATGATCATCTCATCCTGGCCATTCTCTCAAAGCTAGGCCCTGACTATTCAGTGTTTGTTTCGACCTTCTATGCCACAAAACTGACAGCTTGAACCTGGAAGATGCCTAGCCTTGTATATTTCATGGAATCTCTCACACAAGAACAGGATAAGCTGGTGATGATGGGCACCATCAAACCATCCAAAGATCAAGCTCTGATTGCTGGAGATTCGAAGGTGGATTCAAAAATAAAAAAGAAAGCTAAAAATCCACGTGAGCAAAAGAGAGACAAGAAACAGTCTCTGGAGGAGCCACAAGGTTCCAAGAAGAACTACCAGAAGAAGAAAAACAAAGGTGAAATGAGCAAGTGCGCATACTACAATAAGGGAAATCACACTGAAAGATCTTGTATGAAGAAGCAAATAGACATGCTGACCCAACTCTTGGAGAATAATGGCATCTCCCTTCCAGACATCTCAAAGAAGAGAGAAGGAGGATCAAGTTCAGATGACAGAGAGAGAGAGTTCATGCATTGGTTGCTGGAAAATCAAGCTCACCTAGTTTTATCATTGATTCTGGAGCTTCAAGACACATGGTTTCGACCAAGGAGGCCTTCTCCTCACTTGATATGTCGAAAGGACCACCTATAGTACTGGGAGATGACTCTCTCACTTAAATTTTGGGCAAAGAGAGGATTGATCTTGATCATGGTCAGTTCAGCAATGTCTTGTATGTGCCTGGTCTTGCCTCCAACCTCTTGTCAGTGTACCAGATGACCCACATTGGGTCTCCTAAGAAATTCATATTCTCCCTTGATGAAGTTGAGATCACAAAGATCTCAAGTGGTAGAGTCATTGCAAAAGGAGTCTTGAATCATGCTCAAAAGGTATACATGTTTTCACACTTCCTACCTTACTCGAACCCCTCTGCTCTTCTGATTCATGCTAATGAGGCTAGCAAGATTTGGCATGAAATATTTGGCCACCTAAATTACAATTATATTTCTGATATTAGTGAAAAAGAGATGGTCATAGGGTTGCCCAAGATAAAATTTTCCAAAGGAGTCTGCCAAGGTTGTATCCTAGGAAAACACCCAGAGCACAAATTTGAGAGAGCTAGTCATGAGAGAACCTCTGCACCCCTCGAGATGATCCACAGTGATGTTGCTATCCCATTCCCTCATATGTCCATGAGTCAGGGAAAATATCCATTGAATTTCATTGAAGACTTTTCCAAGTATTGCTGGGTTTAGTTCCTGAAACACAAGTCTGAAGTTTTTGGCCTATTCAAAGTCTTTAAGGCTTTGGTTAAGAACCAGTCTGGGAGGAAACTCAAGGTCCTCAGATATGACAATGGTGGTGAGTATGTCAAGTTTGAGTTTATTAATTATTGTGCAGATGCAGGTATTCAGATGCAACATTCTATCCCTTACACACCACAGCAGAATGGTGTTGCTGAGAGGAAGAACAGATCACTGAAGGAGATGGCAACATGCATGATGGAGGCCAAAAATTTGCCACCAAAGTACTGGGCTGAAGCTATCAACTGTGTAGACTATATTTAGAATAGGGTGTCTCATAAACATCTTGATGGTATGACTCCCTTCGAAGCATGGAGTGGGCACAAGCCAGATGTGACCCATTTCAGGATTTTTGGCTCAAAGGCTTGGGCTAGAATTCATACAGAGAAGAGGAAGGCTTTGCAGCCCCAAAGCCAAGAGTGTCTTTTTGTTGGATACTCTGAAGATTCAAAAGGGTACAAACTGATAAATTTGAGCACAAACAAAGCCTTCATCAAAAGGTGTGTTCAGTTTGAAGAAGAACCCCTTGCAGCAGTGGAAGTTGGAGAAGCCTCTTCTCCACCTGAACCTCAGGAAGTAAGTAAAGAGTTTGTTGAACATGATGATTCTGATTTGTCTGATGGAGATGAGTTTATTACAGACCCTAACAGCCCTACAAGGCCAAAATGGGCATCCAAGACACTACATGCAGCAGGAGAGCTAGCTGGGGATCCCAATGACCCAAGGAGGACTAGATCTCAATTTGAGAGTGGTCTGTGCATGAAGGATCCTATGTTTGCTGAAAATTTCTATTTTATGGTGGATTTTGATCCTTAAATATATGAATAAGTAGCAGCATATCCAATATGGCAAACATCCATGAAGGAGGAGTTCAGCTCACTCCAGAAGAGAAACACATGGGAGCTAGTGGATCTTCCCCCAGGAAGAAAGTTAGTCAAGTGTAAGTGGGTCTATAAGACCAAATTTGCTACTGATGGTTCACCACTGAAGTACAAGGCTATATTGATAGCCAAGGGCTACTCACAAGTTCATGGCATGTATTATAATGAGACCTTTGCCCCAGTGGCAAAGATGGATTCCATCAGGATAGCCTTAGCCATTGCAGCCTCAAGGCAATGGGAGGTACATCACATGGATGTAAAATGTGCCTTCCTGAATGGAGATCTCACTGAAGAGATATATATACAGCAGCCTCGAGGTTTTTCTACTAACCCTTCTCTTGTGTTCAGGTTGAGAAAGTCATTGTATGGGCTAAAGCAAGCCCCTAGGGCTTGGCATGCCAAGATCGATAGCTTCTTGCTATCACTGAATTTTGTTCGGTGAAAATCAGATCCAAATGTGTATTTGAAGTTAATTAATGGTTCATTAATGATCATTGTGTTATATGTTGATGACCTCCTCATTACAGGAAGCTCAAAGGATGAGATTGCTTCCTTAAAGGGTGCTATGAAGCAAGCTTTCTCCATGACAGATTTGGGGCTCTTAAGTCAATTTTTGGGGCTTGAGATTGCTCAAACCAAAGCTGGAATCAAGGTGCACCAATCCAAATATGCCTTGGACTTGCTGAACAAATTCAGAATGAAGGATTGCAAAGCAAGCAAAACTCCTTTCCTTTCAGGAGTGAAGCTGGAAGAAGGTGATTCTTCACCTATGGTAAACAATACACTGTATAGGCAATTGATTGGATGTTTGTTGTATCTAACACATACTAGACCTGATATTTCTTACATAGTAAGTGTGGCTTCTAGATACATGGATCAGCCTCAGGAGATCCATTGGAAAGCAGCCAAAAGGATCCTTAACTTTGTTCAGGGAACAAGGACACATGGGATCTTCTATAAAGAAAAATTTGATCTTGATTTGATTGGATTTACTAATAGTCATTGCGCAGGTGATAGCACAGATAGAAAGTCCACATCAGGATATGTGTTAATTCTTGCAGAAGGGCCAATCAGCTGGTCAAGCAAGAAACAAAGTGCCATTGCACTCTCATCTACAGAAGCAGAGTACAGAGGAGTTGTTAATGCAGCAACTCAATGTTTATGGTTGCAGGGATTACTTGGAGAGTGTGGCTTCGAATCAGAATACTCAACTGCCATCTACTGTGATAACCAAAGTACCATCCAAATTTGCAAAGATCCAGTTCAAAAGCAGAGAACCAAAGACATTGAGATCCATATACACTACATCAGAGAGCTTGTGCATGATGGCACCATTCACCTACTCTTCTGTTCATCTTCAGAACAAGTAGTTGATATCTTCACCAAAGCATTTTGTGAGAAGACCTTCAAAAATCTCAAATCACTGCCGGGGATTGCTGATCATGCTGTGAAGCATGAGTGAAGACAAGATTTCCAAATTTTGTTTTACAGTCCATGTTTAAGGGAGGATTT
>LPNX010281438.1:19215-33364 GCA_001517045.1 Pseudotsuga menziesii
GAATGATATGTAAATTCAAGGAGAAGACTAAAGCACATAATGCTACATAGCAAGTAATAGACAGTTTTGGCAGTGGCAAACTAAGGGAGGGTAGTTTTGGATTCATGCATACCAATTGGCATGCCTCGGATAAGTACTCCAATGCTTAGGATGCCCTTTCATTAAGGAGAATGGCGTATTAATACATCATCTAGTGACCTTTGGTCTTTATCTTCTAAAAATATGTTATTCCATAACTTCTCAATTTATATTAAGCAACTAAAACTAAATTCAAATATTTGCAATATTTACAAAATTAATCATAATATGTAAGATTTGATATCCAACCAATATTAAAATTGAAAACTTTGAAACAACAAAATTGCTAAAGTGCACTATGTATAATGTGTTATAAAATGAATCTATTAAATATTAGTTAAAAACTAAATATTTTTCTACTTTTTAGAAAATAATAATATTACTTAAAATATGACCAAAATTATATATATTTACTTAATATTTTAATTTAATTTGTAATTGTCATTTAATTTTAAATTTGATTTCTCAATGTAATTTTTTTTCCAATTTTTTACATATATTTATTTTATAAAGAAACTTATAATTAATTTATAATATTTTTTAAAAATTGGGAACCATTTATATGTGCACTCAGATAAGATAAGTTTTTAATTGGTATTACCATTTAAATTTTAAATTATAAACTTTGAAAGAACAAAATCGTCCAAATATAATGTGTATAATATTATTCTATTGAATCTTCTTAAAAAAACCAATTTTTAATTTTTTAGGAGAAATTGATAAAACTTCAAATAGGGTATAAATTAGATATGTCCTACATGATTATGTTTTCTAGTCACTACAAAAAAATAGTGTAGTTTTTTTTTAATATTTGTTTATAAATTCATTGAACTTAGATGCAAATGACTGAACACTTTATAGAGATTTAAATATAACTAATTTGCTTATCTTTTTTTTTTGCTTTCAAGTAATTCATAAATATGTTTTTTGTTTATTTGTATGGATAATTTGAAGTGATTTCTAACATTATAGCTATTTACTTATTCATTTACAGGGAATTGAGAAAATGGAAGAAAATAAACATCAATGGGATGTAGTTATGAAAGGCACTAAACATGTTTTTTACTGTTTAATTGGTGATTGTGCCGGCACCTTTACTCGGTCAAAATTATGTGGCCTCAATCACCATCGGACTATCATACATAATCTCCCTCCGATTCCCCAACGGCCAAGAGGGAGACAAAGAAATGAAAATGCTAAACGCACATCAAAATCACCTAGTAAGATCCAAAGACAAAACCAAAAGTTCCAATACAATGTAGATGCAAGGTTGTGTCATGCACGCAAGCAAGCATATACACGATTTGTCATTGAAGAAATTCTTTCTGCTGTAAGTATTTATTGGCATTTTTTTGTGTTTGTGTGTCTTGATAACATGAATTTATTACTAAATTTATTGATTTTTTTGTCTGAAGTGAGTTGCTACGGTTGATGAACTAAATGATGCCTCAAGACATAAAATTAGTGAAAAAATGCATCGTTAGGAGCAAAGCCTACCTCGTAGGCGTAAAGACACAGGAAAGCACATAGAAATTGCTTTGCAACAAAAAGGAACAGTAGGGATTTTTAATGGCATAGAAGAAGAAGAGATAAATGAGCATAGTCTTGGCATAAACTCTGGGGAAACTAGTATCAACAATGACTACACAGTTCAGTCTTTTTTTTTATTTGCATGCATTTACTTTGAAGACATTTTAAGATAGATGATATTTATAGTTATTATTAGTTGTATACTAATATACCATTGTTATTGATATGCATAGCCTAATCAACATAATCCTCTCGAGAGATCTCCATACAATATGATTGCTAAATATAGATCCAACAACTTGGAAACCCAAGGAACAACAAGTTGTGAACCATTGCGGCGTTCACCTAGATTTCAAGGGATATTGGGGGAAGTATGTTTGGTTTCCATACTTGCCTACATCACAACAACATTAGCATATCAATTCTTATATTAGAAGTTTTATAATGATAAGACGAAGGCTAGATTTTCTAATTTTCAAACTTTCTTTTGTTATTTTTTATTATATAGAGTTATGTTTTTATTTATACATTATTTCTTATTTATGGTGCATGCTTTTGTTTTTGAAGCCATTACAACCTTTTGAAACCTCAAAACATGGTTAGAGTTTTGGGAAGAATGTGAATGAAACTGATCAAGTATGTATTTGTATTTTTTTTTTAGTTATTAACTTTTAGATTTAATTTGGTTTGAGTTGCGTACTTATATATATTTTTGATGCTCTATCTAGAATCAAGAATATACATCTCCCCAAAGCCCTTTTCATACAATAGATGGTGAGCATGGGACACCTTTATCAGAAATCCATGAAAAAACACATTCTCTTCAACCATTACGACGTTCTCCTCGATTTCAAGGAAATTTAGGAGAGGTAAGTTCTATACCATATACCATGTCTCATAATAGCATTTATATATAATTGATATTCTTTAGGATATCTAGTTTTTCAATGCATTTCGTCTCCATATTTTCATTATATTATTACCAATATTCATGTTTATTGACTATGTTGTAACTTTTTGCAGAAGCCAAAAATGGAGAATTATTATGGTATGGTGAAAAGAACTAAAATTACACCAAAAGAGTTGAAAGCATGTGGGTTCAAGTCTTGAAAACAATACATTGAGCATATATGCTCGACAAGTATTGCTGCCACTAAACCCACTAGGTTTGCCACTTTGAAGTCTAAAACAATGCACCATGCATAGGTAACTTGGCTAAAAGTTAAAGGCTTTAATTAATGTTTTGTATAAATGTGGGTTTCCCAGTTTTGTAATGAATATTATCTTTTTGAACTATCACTAAATGTATTCTCAATAGAGAATGGTGAATTAGAGAATATGTGAATTAGCGAGCTTCCGTAAATGCGCATTCTGCCTTCCGTATATGCGCATTTTGGATTTTGTAAATGCGCATATACGGAGGGCAGAATGCACATATATGAGCTTCTGTATATGCGCATATACAGAAGGAAAAATGCGCATATACAGAAACTCTCTTCCTTATATGCACATTTTGGATTTCGTAAATGCGCATATACGGAAGGCTGTGCATATACGGAAGTGAGCTTCCATATGTGCATTCTGCCTTCCGTATATGCGCATTTACGGAATCCAAAATGTGGCTATACAGAAGCGCATATACAGAAGCCAAAATGCGTAACTCTTCCATATATGCACATTTTGGATTCTGTAAATGCGCATATACAGAAGGTTGCGCATATATGGAAGCGAGCTTCCATATGTGCATTCTGCCTTTCGTATATGCGCATTTACGGAATCCAAAATGCGCATATACAGAAGCTCTCTTCTATATATCCGCATTTTGGCTTCTGTATATGCGCATATACGAAAGCTCACTTCTGTTTATGCGCATTCTGCCTTCCATATATGCGCATTTACGGAATCCAAAATGCACATATACAAAGGGCAGAATGCGCATAAATGAAAGCGCGCTTCCGTATATGCGCATATACTGAAGCTAGTATATGTGCATTCTGCCCTCTGTATATGTGCATTTATGAAATCCAAAATGCGCATATACGGAAGGCAGAATACGCATAAATGGAAGCGAGCTTCCATATATGCGCATATACGGAGGCCAAAATGTGCATATACGGAAGCTCTATTCTGCCCTCTGTATATGTGCATTTATGAAATCCAAAATGCGCATATACGGAAGGCAGAATACGCATAAATGGAAGCGAGCTTCCATATATGCGCATATACGGAAGGCAGAATACGCATAAATGGAAGCGAGCTTCCATATATGCGCATATACGGAGGCCAAAATGTGCATATACGGAAGCTCTCTTCCGTATATGCACATTTTGGATTCCGTAAATGCACATATATGGAAGGCTGCGCGTATACGGAAGCGAGCTTCCATATATGCGCATTCTGCCTTTCGTATATGCGCATTTACGGAATCCAAAATGTGCATATACGGAAGGCAGAATGCGCATAAACAGAAGCGCGCTTCCATATATGCGTTTGTTCGCTTCCATATATGCGCATATACGGAAGCCAAAATGCGCATATACGGAAGCTCTCTTCCATATATGCACATTTTGGATAATGTGCATATATGGAAGGCAGAATGCGCATATACGAAAGCGAGAGCTCTCTTCCGTAAATGCACATATACAAAAGGAAGAATGCGTATATACGAAAGCGAGCTTCCATATATGCGCATTCTGTCTTCCGTATCTCACTTCCGTATATGCGCATTTACAGAAGCCAAAATGCGCATATACGGAAGAGAGCTTCCATATATGCGCATTTTGGCTTCTGTAAATGCACATATACTGAAGCCAACATGCGCATATATACGGAAGCTCTCATCTGTATATGCTCATGTTGACTTCCATAAATGTGCATATACGGAAGCCAAAATGCGCATATAATGAAGAGAACTTTTAGTATATGTGCATTTACGGAAGCCAAAATGCAGATATATGGGTGATCTCTACCGTATATGCAAGATCTCTTCCGTACATGCGCATATACGGAAGCGAGCGCGCATATTTATGCTTTCATCGTGCCTGGCTAACTCATGATCCACGTATATTGATTTTCAATTACTGATACATAAACGTTAAATTGATGGCAAGGGCTTGGCCTTGAGCTCCTCCCCATGATTTTATTGAAATAACGATATGACATCATTTACATGTTTAATGTAACAAGGACAAAATTGGGATATTATATAGTGTTTGTGTTTTGGTTTTAGAAGTCTTTGACTTTAGTCCTATGGTGTTTACGTAGATTTAAATAATATTTGTTGTGTTTTAATATCTCCTTTAATAGAAGTATGGTATTGTTGGGTTTTAATATCTCCTTTAATCTATTTTCACATATTTTAAAAATACATATTTTTTTTATATGTACAAGGTTATATATCATATTTATTTTAGAATCTAATTTATCTTTTTGTTGTCATATATCATATTTCATCCATTCATAGTAATATTATTATTGTACTCAATAATGATTTCAATGAATTTATATCTATTCACGATATATTATATTATTAAATATTGTTGAATATTCCTAAACATGCTAATATTGTTGAATATTCCTAAGTATTCTTTGGAAAATACAAAGGCTTTCAAAAACATTCTCAAAACTTTATTGTTGAATATTCATAAGTATGTTTTGGCAAATACAAAGGCTTTCGAAGATATGCAACGGCTTTCGAAGATATTCTCAAAACTCTGTGAGATATTTCAAGTAGTTTTTCTCTTATTTTTAAGAGATCTCTCAAAAAAAATCCACACACATAATTTTCAAGAAATTTTCATATAAAAGAATCCAAAACCATAATTTTCAAGAAGAGATTTCTCAAAAAAACAAATCCAAGGACATAATTTTATAAAGATTTAAGAAATCCAAAAACATAATTTTCAAGAGACTTTAAGGAATTTTTAAAAAATATCATGGTATTCTAAGCTTAATTTGGTAGGATATTTTATGTTGTTATGTGTAATGGATCTAGTGGTTAAATTGACTTCTAAATTACCTAGTGATGAAATAGACTTATAAATTAAATTAAATTAACTTATAAATTAAGGGAAATTGACTTACATAGTATATATAAATGAGAATGTAAAAAACTTAAGCATTAATTAGTTGTTTAAAATTAAATTATTACTATAATGTTTACATCTTTTTCAAAACAAAATATTAATTCAATTATACATAATTTTGATGTATACTTTGTCATGTTTTTGTTTTTGTTTTGAAATATTTATTTTTGGTTTCTTTTATTTATTTATCTTAAATTTCATTAGTAGAGAAAGAAGATGTGTGTAGTTAGTAGTTTTGGAGTTCACCTGTGGATTGCTCATTGTATACTCAAAAGTATTGTATTTTTTATTATTTAAAAGCAAGGAATCCAACATTGAGTTTATTCTAGGACTAGAATCCTTGCATAGGCCCATAAGTCATTTTGACTTAAGGATGTGATTTGCACTTATTTAATGTTGACTTAAAGGTGTGGTTTGCATTGATTTAATGTTAAATTAATTTTGTATATAGTAATTTTGAGAACACAATTATTATATTTTTTTCACAAGAGAATACAATTATGATATATTAAAAGATTTTGTCATACATATGATAGCACAATAAAACTACTAAAAACAATACAAAATGTGAACTCCTTTATCGATATTAATCTTATACAACATTCAGTACTCTCATTTAGTTTAATGAAGGAATTAATATGGAATTGATAATGAAACCATTTTAAAAATCAAACTCTATGTTGGGATGGTATTATTATTTCAAACATCATAATCATAATACACACATGTATTTTTTAACTAATACATTGCATTGAATTATATAAACTAGTCTATAATAGAAATTATTTCTTTGTTTTCTAGTTTATTTTCACATCTGTCTCTAGATATATTTTGTAAAACTTCTATCTCATCATGTATTTTAATTATTCTATTTGAACGTCTTTTTATGTTACTTTCACCTCTAACAAAAAAAAAGTTTTCCTCACAAATTCTCTCACCTACATCACCCCTAACAAAAATAAGTTTTCCTCCACAATATGGATGCTCCACAATAGTTATTCTTTGTAGCTAAAGTTACATGTGAGCTTCTTATATTGGCCAATTACATTCACAAATTTGAAAGCACATTATACTCTCAACATTACATCAAATTGTTAACAATAAATTGAAGCTATTAAACACATTAGAATTCAAAATAATTTAAAATTTGACTTAATTTATAACATTAATTTGGATAATTATTAGATTATAGAATTCTTTTAATTTTATTATATGTTAATAATATTATAGAATTTTATTTTCCACAATTTTATTAAATTGTAAACTCCATATGCAACTCTTTTAAATAGTATTATTCATAAGATGATAAGATGAAATGCACATCCAATTTTTCAATGTGATAAAAGGACAAGTCTCTAATTCACCATTCTCTATTGAGAATACATTTAGTGATAGTTCAAAAAGATAATATTAATTACAAAACTGGGAAACCCACATTTATACAAAACATTAATTAAAGCCTTTAACTTTTAGCCAAGTTACCTAAGCATGGTGCATTATTTTAGACTTCAAAGTGGCAAACCTAGTGGGTTTAGTGGTAGCAATACTTGTCGAGCATATATGCTCAATGTATTGTTTTCGAGACTTGAACCCACGCGCTTTCAAGTCTTTTGGTGTACTTTTCGTTCTTTTCACCATACCATAATCATTCTCCATTTTTGGCTTTTGCAAAAAGTTACAACATAGTCAATAAACATGAATATTGGTAATAATATAATGAAAATATGGAGACGAAATGCATTGAAAAACTAGATATCCTAAAGAATATCAATTATATATAAATGCTATTATGAGACATGGTATAGGGTATAGAACTTACCTCTCCTAAATTTCCTTGAAATCGAGGAGAACGTCGTAATGGTTGAAGAGAATGTGTTTTTTCATGGATTTCTGATAAAGGTGTCCCATGCTCACCATCTATTGTATGAAAAGGGATTTGGGGAGATGTATATTCTTGATTCTAGATAGAGCATCAAAAATATATATAAGTACACAACTCAAACCAAATTAAATCTAAAAGTTAATAACTAAAAAAAAAATACAAATACATACTTGATTAGTTTCATTCACATTCTTCCCAAAACTATAACCATGTTTTGAGGTTTCAAATGGTTGTAATGGCTTCAAAAACAAAAACATGCACCATAAATAAGAAATAATGTATAAATAAAAAAAATAACTCTATATAATGAAAAATAACAAAAGAAAGTTTGAAAATTAGAAAATCTAGTCTTCGTCTTATCATTATAAAAGTTCTAATATAAGAATTGATATGCTAATGTTGTTGTGATGTAGGCAAGTATGGAAATCAAACATACTTCCCCCAATATCCCTTGAAATCTAGGTGAATGCCGCAATGGTTCACAACTTGTTGTTCCTTGGGTTTCCAAGTTGTTGGATCTATATTTAGCAACCATATTGTATGGAGATCTCTCGAGAGGATTATGTTGATTAGGCTATGCATATCAATAACAATGGGATATTAGTATACAACTAATAATAACTATAAATATCATCTATCTTAAAATGTCTTTAAAGTAAATGCACGCAAAGAAGAAAAAAGATTGAACTGTGTAGTCATTGTTGATACTAGTTTCCCCAGAGTTTATGCCAAGACTATGCCCATTTACCTCTTCTTCTTCTATGCCATTAAAAATCCCTACTATTCCTTTTTGTTGCAAAGCAATTTCTATGCGCTTTGCTGTGTCTTTACACCTATGAGGTAGGCTTTGCTCCCAACGATGCATTTTTTCACTAATTTTATGTCTTGAGGCATCATTTAGTTCATCAACCGTAGCAACTGACTGCAGACAAAAAAATCAATAAATTTAGTAATAAATTCATGTTATCAAGACACACACACACAAAACAAAATGCCAATAAATACTTACAGCATAAAGAATTTCTTCAATGACAAATCGTGTATATGCCTGCTTGCGTGCACGATACAACCTTGCATCTACATTGTATTGGAACTTTTGGTTCTGTCTTTGGATCCTACTGGGTGATTTTGATGTGTGTTTAGCATTTTCATTTCTTTGTCTCCCTCTTGGTCGTTGGGGAATCAGAGGGAGATTATGTATGGCAGTCTGATGGTGATTGAGGCCACATAATTTTGACCGAGTAAAGGTGCCGGCACAATCACCAATTAAACAATAAAAAACATGTTTAGTGCCTTTCATAACTACATCCCATTGATGTTTATTTTCTTCCACTTTCTCAATTCCGTGTAAATAAATAAGTAAATAGCTATAATGTTAGAAATCACTTCAAATTATCATAACAAATAAACAAAAACATATTTATCAATTACTGGAAAGCAAAAAAAAGATAAGCAAATCAGTTATATTTAAATCTCTATAAAGTGTTCAGTCATTTGCATCTAAGTTCAATGAATTTATAAACAAATATTAAAAAAAACTACACTACTTTTTTGTAGTGACTAGAAAACATAATCATCTAGGACATATCTAATTTGTACCCTATTTGAAGTATTATCAATTTCTCCTAAAAAAAATAATACTAGTTTTTTTACGAAGATTCAATAGAATAACATTATACACATTATGTTTGGACGATTTTGTTCTTTCAAAGTTTATAATTTAAAATTTAAATGGTAATACCAATTAAAAACTTATCTAAACTGAGTGCACATATAAATGGTTCCCAATTTTTAAAAAATATTATAAATTAATTATAAGTTTCTTTATAAAATAAATATATGTAAAAAATTGGAGAAAAAAAATTACATTGATAAATCAAATTTAAAATTAAATGACAATTACAAATTAAATTAAAATATTAAGTAAATATATATAATTTAGGTCATATTTTAAGTAATATTATTATTTTCTAAAAGTAGAAAAATATTTAGTTTTTAACTAATATTTAATAGATTCATTTTATAACACATTATACATAGTGCACTTCGGCAATTTTGTTGTTTCAAAGTTTTCAATTTTAATATTGGTTGGATATCAAATCTTACATATTATAATTAATTTTGTAAATATTGTAGATATTTGAATTTAGTTTTAGTTGCTTAATATAAATTGAGAAGTTATGGAATAACATATTTTCAGAAGATAAAGACCAAAGGTCACTGGATGATGTATTAATACGCCATTCTAGGGCATCCCAAGCATTGGAGTTATCTGAGGCATGTCAATTGGTATGCATGAATCCAAAACTACCCTCCCTTAGTTTGCCACTGCCAAAACTGTCTATTACTTGCTATGTAGCATTATGTGCTTCAGTCTTCTCCCTGAATTTACATATCCTTCCCAAACCCCAATTTCTTCCTAAGCATGCTTAGACCTAGATTCTAGTGTCTCTTTGCATTTTTGCTTTATTTCATAAAGCATAATTCACATATAAGTTTATTGTATTCATCAACTACATATTCATACCTATTCCCCCATTTACATGCGGTCTATTACCACTCGTCCTGCAACATGTGATCTCTTCACGTCCCTTATCCACGTACATCCACACCCTTGTTGTTTTACCTTTTCTGGGATTATGCATTCATGACAACCTACTTCTTCTTTAAACGTAACCATCATTCTCTTCAAATGAGTTAAGTATGTAATAGCCTTGCAAATGTTTTCCATAAGCGTGTTAGACTCATTTTGATGTTTGAAGAGAAGAAGAATCTATCACTAGTATGTAATTGAAACCCTCATCCACAAGATTTAGCCTATATGAAGAATAGTGTCTCCAGAGATATTCTACAGGTTTGTGTATTATATTTGTTAGTGGTCAATTTAATTTCTGTATTATTCATCTCCCTTTAATGTGTTATGCATTCTGAGTATGTCCTCGCCAAGGTATTGGAGAGTCTGATCGTGAATGGTGTCCACTTATATGAGATGTGGAACAGTGCTCAAGAGACCATGATATTGACCGAGAGCTAGCATAATGAGGTGACCAAAGCTGTCCATAGCGTCGAGGATCCCTACTCTATGGTTCTTACTCTCATTTCATTAGTTTTTTTCTTATTTTCTTCAGCAAGAACAACACTGAATCTCACACAAATCTGGGTCAAGTTTTAGAGCCCACATTCAACTGGGTCATTTGAAAACTACATTCTTTATGTTTTATTTCACATGGCCTGTCTCTTTTGGCATGATTGTAAAGAAGAAATTGTATTCATATGTATTTATAATTGTGAATTTTCTCTTTTGGCTTATCCCCATTTATGTCTACATTTGCATGCCCTTATTATGGAGAATCACTCTAGCGGGCTTTATCATAGCAGTTCAAAAGATAGCGAAGGACATCGAAGAGTAACCTCATTCATACTAGGAACCAGGGAAAATCGAAGGCATTATCCTCCTTGGCTTACCTCAAAAAATCAAAGTAGTGCCCAATCGGAAAAGACAAGGAATTATCCTTTGTCGCTTCTCTCGGAAAAAGAGAAAGAGTGTCATAGTATTCTGGGCCAAAAAACCTGTGGGGGCAGATTATATAGTGAATGATACTTATAGTTGATATCTCCTTTTAATAGGTTGTAAGAACAACAATAAGGAGACGCAGCCTTTATTGGTGGTGCTTATGCCTTTTCCACTGATGCTATAGTTACTATTGGCTCTACTGCAGGGTCTACCTCACACTGTTACCTGGGTGGGATTAGGCAATATCTGAATGTAGATTGAAGTGGAATAGGCAATGATAGAGAGAAGGTAGTCAAGGAGATCAAATAAAACTAGAAATTATGCTGGCCGTTACTCGGGGCATTCAAAAATCTTCCTTCAACAGTGTTAAGGAAGGGAAATGGAAGTTTTCCTCCAACAAGGAGGCGCGTAGACCTTTTGAGTTTTTACATATATAAAGGGACTTATCCCTTTGGCGAGAACAATCGAACCTTCAGGCAATTAGCTCTCCTAAAACGCGAAGGAGCCCCTTGTGAAGAGTATGTTGGGGTCATCTATTATATTATATGATGGGGAGGCTAGAAACATCATAGAGTAATTGCAGACCCATTTAATTGTTAGTAATGAGTTGGTAATATCTATTTAATGAACGTCCTTTCTGTAATCATTTAGAAATAAGGTTGGAGAAGTATCATCCAGGTTGTAAAGTTGGTTTCTGATGACTCCCCAGGCGAAGGAGCCCCTGGGGATGATCATGTTGGGGTCGTGAGTCCATTCCCCAATGGTTGTGTTTAAAATGAGGATCTCGTCCCTGCCGGAAGCTAAGTAACCACCAACTATGAGGACAAGGGGACCGTAGGAAACACAGGCGTTTCCATCCATGAATAGCTCACAACAGTATGAGCATGGAGAGCTTTGCATGGCTTTCTATGCTTTTTCAGTTTGAGTTTCAGTTCTGGTAGATACTCCATTAGTCTACCTTGAATTCGTTGAAGCACTTGTTGTTGAATAACTAGGGTTGCCATGCATAACCAATTGATGAAAACCACAACTTGATTGAGGCATTCATTTTATTTAAAGGTACGGGTAGCAGAGGGTAGCAAGACCCGTATCAAATTCAATTGTTATGTGCATCTAGATACACAATTATCCTTCATGGGCAATTAAGCTTGCTTTGCTGGACAATCGTTGGGACCACTAATTACCACTTTGAATCGGGAATTGCTGGGCCGCTCCCATACATTTTAGGTGCACTCTTTTATCAATCTTTTCTTCTCTTCAATCCCGTCACAACCCCCTGTTTTCCTTCCCTTTTCTATTGATATTTACCTCTTTAAACCTTTTCTATTGATATTTCCCTCTTTAAACAAGGAATTAAAGAATGACTATTATTTATCTAAAGCCAGAGAGTAAGGGTAACTCTATGACATGCATATTCCACATTTGTAAAACTAAAACTATTTAAATGAAACAGCCAAGTGAATTACCTGCTTGGTGATGGTTTTTTACGAAGTCCCACTGTTTACATTTTAGAGTCACTCGCTTCTTAAATCCAATTTTGGTCAGTAAGAACTTCTAAAGGACCTTCCTTAGGCAATTTGGCTTCTATATCGTGTCGACTTTCTAAACAAGACACAGTTCTAGGAGACGAAGAACTTGTTTGTTTGCTTGCTTTCCAATTCCTTGTGGTGCCAGAGAGAAACCATACCACTGCAAACCCATTGTTCCAAACAAAGCACAAGGAGTCTGAAAACACTAGTTCATTTAGAAAGAATAGTTCACCCTCCCACAAACCCATTCCCTCAGAGTGACATAGTATTTCCATTCAAACAATTAATTCACCCATCTTGAAACAGTTCCTCATCAAGCCCAAGAAACACATTGAAACACCTGATCTCTTCTCAATTGATAACTTCCCATAGCTTCTTCTCTCTAGATTCTTTGTCTGGTTGAGTAACAAGTTGAGTGCCATCAGATGAAGTTTGTCCTTTTGTAAATTGGCCAAGTCCCTGGTGATAGCTTTATGCTTCTTCAGGTTTTGGTTGGGCTTGAGCATTAGCATCGATTATTGGCTTTTACCCACAATCATGTCGAAATATTAGAATACTAAAACCGGGGAAGGCTCATTGTGGTGGTGCATCTTGGTTGGGGAAGTTGTTTTCATCTTAGTCGCTATAGCCTTCAAGGTAGCTTATCCCATGTCAACGTTATCTAAAAATACAGGTTATGCCACCTCTCTAGAGTCAAATAGCTATGGGTTAAAAGTGTTGGTTTAAACTTTTCTCACACGCAGTATGCTTGAGCTACTAGGTTTAACGTCATTGTTAGCATGCAAACTCCTTCAAATTGTTAGCATGATAGACACATGTCTAGTATATATGATAGATAATGTTGCCCAAATGTAAAAATGAAGACCTGGCATCTATTAATAGATTACGCATTTTTCAAAGATCAGTTCAAAATCTAGAAGCTAGTTCACATTGGAAACAATTGCCAATATGTTTACCACATTTCACATGTAGTCTTACAAGTGTCCTCATGCGACAACTATATTTAACGGAGCATGATAAAAGCAAGATTTAATCTATTTATTTATACAATCGCTGTTATATAAAGAGTGAAGAGGCGATACCAATGTGGATAGAAAGAGCGTGAGGTATTCATGTTGTGCATGATAAAATAATAACATGAATCATCATCTGTAGAGTTGTTAATTTCGAAGGTAATGGTAATGAGTCGAAGAAGAAGTGAAAGGTGTATGGTTTGTGACTCGTTCTGAAGCAAAAGCTAATAAAAAGCTAATATTGTAATACATGTATTCTTTTCAATTTTCGATTTTCATTGATGTGTTGAAGAAAACATAAATACATAGTGTATCCAACCATTCAGTTTTCAAAAATCAGTGATGCATTGAAGAGAATGCTTCATGCCAAAGTGCATGACAAGGTAAGATTAAAAAAAAGAATTGACCCAAATCTTGCTTCTGCAACGACTTCTCTATTGTGGAATCCCCAGCGTCTTCTGCAATCTTCTTCTCGGCTCAGATAAAATGGCTCTGGCACTGGCAGAGCTTGTTTACTA
>LPNX010281438.1:33458-46740 GCA_001517045.1 Pseudotsuga menziesii
TTGAGGCAGACTTGCGGGCAAGCACATCCAATTAATTGGCTACATTGAAGGCTGATCGGCTCAGATATGATCAGATTTGCAAAAGCTGGTGACGGGGGTTTCTTTAAGATATTCATTTATTCTTTTATCTTAAGCTGTACTGGCTTGGATACGATCTGCAAAATCCTGCCGTCGAAACTGTACTGGCACGGCCCATCGTATGCGGTTGAAACTGTACTGGCACGGCCCATCGTATACGTATGGAGAAGTCCTCAGATATACTATAGTATGGGGCGGAGTATGGAATTATTTAGGTGGGCATTGGCATGGAGGTGCATGGATGGAGCATTCACGGCCATCATTCACCATCACGCTGGCTGATTCAAACATGCATGAGGCGGTCTTAAATTTCATGCGCATGGGGGTGTCTTAATTACTCTGCTGCATGTAGAGTATTGCTTGCCTTAGTTCGGTGAGAATTGGCATGGAGGTGCATGGATGGAGCATTCGCGGCCATCATTTTCCATGGCGCTGGCTGATTCAAACATGCACGAGGCTTTCTTAAATTTCATGCGCACGGGGGTGTCTTAATTACTCTGCTGCATGTAGAGTATTGCTTTCCAAAAGGCATAACATTGAAGTGCATGTGCATGAAGTGAACACTGAACAGATCACATTGAAGTTGAAGGGATGTACTGGATCTAGGATAAGACTGAATAGAACAGATTACTAATATATATATATATATATATATTTCTTTTGTTTTTTTTATTATTTAATATTTTTTAATTTTGACAATTATAATTAAAAGCAGGTATAAGTAGTCATGTCAAAGCTTTGGTCCAATTGAAAAATAGGAATCTAAATTAAAAATAAAATAAAATTATTTTTTATTTTAAAAAAAAATAGTTTAATATACAAATTTCTAAAAGTTTTAGACTACTAATTAATTAAAAGTCAACTAGAGTTCTTTTTTTCAAAGCGAAAAAAGTGTTTAACTTTATATTAAAAGTTGAAACAAGAAATTACATATTAACTTCAACCATAGAGTCCTTTAAAGACAATCAGCACATCTGCATGGGATACCCAAGAAAGCACATCCGCATGGGATACCCAAGAAACTTCAGTATACAGGATTGCTACAAAGATCAAAATGGCTAGAACATCAGAATGCTTAGTGACTTGAAAAAGAACATTAAAAAAAAACTCCTCCATAACCTTCAACCAAAAGGTGACTAAAAAACAGTCCATCAGTGAATGGCCAAAGAACCACTCGAAGATAAAGTGGAATAATGCCAAACCTCGTAGTGAATGAGCCCATCCATCTCTCCTAGCCCAAGATTTGATAAATGAACTGCTAAAGTATTAAGTTCTAGATTAATATGCTTGAAAGAGATGCTCATGAAAGAGGAGATCAACTTACGAACTTTCGACTTCCAATGTTCCAAGATGAGGGATTGGAAATTAGAGACTCCGCTAGCCCATCTAATAATAACCTGAGAGTCACCTGCAATGAAGATATTCTCCACCCTATAAACCTTGGATAGGTAGAGAATACCCCAAAGTTCTAGAAGCTATGCTCTGGTAATAGTCCCATACCCAACCTTCATCCAACCCTTAATAACAACCTGCGCATTAAGTTTTAAAACAAATCCAACACTGCAAAAACCTGTCTGCATAACACCATCAAAGAAACCAACATGACGATCCACCAGATAACAAGGCTGTTGAATGAAACAAAACTTCTTCATGGGTTTGGGGGAATGCCAAGCCATGAAAGCTCCTGCATCTTTGACACCACAACCCGAAAAATCAATCCTGAAATCATCAAAAAGAGCTCAGTTGTGAGTCTTCCAACATTCCCAAATCACAAAAAAAGGAATTTGACTGAGAAGTTTCTCAATAGTAAACCATTTAAATAAATTATCAATCAACAAAACGTTATCCCAATGAAACACGAAATGATAGTGGTTGCTCAACTCCATCATAATAAACTTGAAAAAGGAACAGTGGACAAAAATGTGATTCACATTTTTTGCATCAACTTTGCACAGGGAACATATGTTCAGCCCTTAGTAACCTTTATGATGAAGTAAATCCCACGTAAGAACCCTTTTATTCAAACAGAGCCACAAAAAAAAATTGTTCTTTAATGGACAAGGAGCCTCCCAAATCCACTAATTCCACTAGCTCAAAGCAATCGCCAAATTGGATTAAAAAATCAGGTCATAGGCCAATTTAGCAGTAACAATACCACTATCTTTATTCCTCCCCCAAACCAACTTTTCTAGAGAGAAAGAAAGGGAAATACCAGTGTGAGATAAACCCGTGATGTACTTGGATCATTCTACTCCAAGGCTACCAGTTAGTTGGAGATCCTAAGCCGAGACCCATCGAGAATGTCCACCCAAATCCACCTTCCAGACCTGCTACAATACTGCTAAGTTTTTCTGGTATAAGAAGGAGAGAAGACTCTTGGACAGTCTGTAATCTGCATCCATCCCCACAATAGGATCCATACTAATATTATCATGTATACCTCTTCCAACCGCCCAAGATATAGCATGATTAATTAAAGGAAAACTGTAAAGGTAGTTGGACCAAATACAAGAGGAGTGGTTCTGCTTCTTGTTACCATTCTTGATCCACAATTTAGGGCTCAACCTATTTAAGTATTTGGCTCAAATAACCTTGCCCCATAAGCCCTGATTAAAAATACAACGGCGAAAACTAGTAGCACACAATGCTTGATTAAAACTTGCAAGGCACTCGACCCCCCACCCTCCACAAGAAAGGGTTCGTGAGAGAATCTCCCAAGCACATAAATGAAATTCACCACCAACATGTCTACCTGCCTAGAGGAAATGAAATAGGGATTTCTTGATTGCAGATAAAACAGATCTCGGGATACGAAATCGAGAGAACTGGAAGACTAGAATACTCTGTAATACAAACTTTATCATAATGAGCCTTCCCCCCAATGAGAGATATCTACCATACCAACCTCTAATTATCCAAGCAATCTTTCAGAGAAGCCACTCCCAATCCTTCAAATTATAACCAGCCGGTTTGAGAAAAAAACCAAGGTATTTGAAACCAACCAAGAAATCAACCATTTTGTAGCTAAGAAAAACATTGATCGAATCTCTTTGACCCTCATCCACATTTGCAAAGATAAAAAATGACTTCTCCTTACTAACATCAAGGCCAAAATCTTCACAAAAGAGTGTAATGATAGCACAAAAAGAGCACCACTCCTCAACCGAACCATTCCCAAATAGGAGGAAATCATCCACAAAGATAAGATGAGTAAGGTTAACAGTCCCAGAAAAACACACTCCAACAATAGACTTGGAATCCTTTTCATTCCTCAAAAGAAGACTAAGTCCTTCAATGGCTAAAATGAAAAGGTAGGAAGACAAGGGGCATCCCTATCTAATACCTCTATAGCCTGAGAAAAAAGGAGAAGGCGAACCATTAATTAAAATCCCATATTTGACAGAAGTGTGTTAGGATTGATAATCCTCCTTTGTCCAATATAGTTTATTTGTAATTATTTCCTAACTTAGGAGTTCATTTATCACCTTTCTAGAGTTTTGTTGCCACTGTGAATATTGGTTCCACTGGTGGCATTGGTGCTATGGTGCCACCGGTGCGAATCCCTACATTATAGGATCCCACTCTTAGTGCCACCATCATCCTCCATCGGTTGGTTGTGGTTGGTAAGCAGTTATGCTAAGTCAACCTCTAGTTACAATCAGTTGGATCACTTTCAATTAGTCTAGCACCAGTTATACATGCATGAAGGGAGAGTGATGCCTTTTCCCACCTACCTCATCAATTAACTTATTGTAGACTGATTTAGACATGTGGAGTTAGACTAGTGAGCCTCCAGCAGTGATTTAGACACACTGAGTTAGCTAGTTAGTCACTCTACGTTGGTGGATTCAAATCCTATCCATGGAATTCAAAACCTATGTATTGTAACACCATTGTATTACTGATTAATGAATGGAGATTAATGTTGTAATTAACTGATCAATTCTTATCATATTTGTCTCCAATTTTTGTTGTTCAGTGTACATTATCTTTGATAATTCCACTGCATAATTTCCCTTCTCAATTGCTCTCATTTTCCTGTAGATCAATGGTTCACAAATTTAACATGGTATCAGAGCCTTGTTCAAGATAACAACAAGTATTGTCTGATCTACATTGTACACCAGAAGAAGATGAGTTTCCACATAAATCTTGGAATCGTAGCATTGGTTCCTCTGGATTTTGTCCAGAGAAGTCTATCCAGGTGTGACGAACTATGAGAAATTGTACATGTCGAGGTGGAAAGGCTTGAACTGACATATGATTTCGAATTGAAATGGTTTTGCAGTGTTCTTTGCAGGTACCTATGTAGCTTCTTGATGAATTGACTGATCAACATACAAAAAGATGGATTCTTCATCTCTTGTACCCCAAATCCTTACATCCTTCAACTACATTGATTGGAGAGAAGATATGTTCATATCCTTGCGCAAGCTTGGTCTGTTTAGGATGACAATGGGCAGAGAAACTGAGTCCCAACAGTATGTTGAGAAGAATAAATTTTTGAATCGGCTTGATGAGGATTTTGGATTCATGTGCACTCATATCTCCCAGGATCTTTTGTTCCACCTTGAGGGACTGAGGACTCTAAAGGAAGCTTGGTATAAGCTTGAATATTTGTTTGGAAAACAATATGAGATTCGAGGGAATTTTTGGAGAATGAGCTCATTGCTCTACAACCCAGCAGTTTCGAATCTATTCAACAATTCTTTACAAAATAAAAGTCACTAGTACCGCAATGCAAACAATGTGGATTAGAGAGGAAATATGAGCAACTTGTGCTGTTAGTGATGACCAAGATTGGCTTAGAGTATTCAGTATTTGTCTCTACATTCCATTTCGGAAAAGCTCCATCCCTAATTGGAAGATGCCTTCTCTAGATGATTTTGTTGAGTCCTTAATACAAGAGCAAGATAAATTGGTTCAAATGGGAGTGATTCAGACCTCCAATAATCAATCACTCTTAGTGAAAGACTCAAAGAATGTGCAATCAAGAGGGAAGCACAAAGGGAAGGAGACCAAAAACACTGATTCAAATCAAATATCTTCCGATGGAGCCTCGAGTTCCAAGGAAAATAAGAAATTCAAGAAGACTAAGTGTCCATAATGTATGAGAGGCTTTCATCTAGAGAGCCAATGCCTCAAGAATACCATCGACCAGTTTTCAACACTCCTTGAACATAACAATATTTCCCTTCCACAAGGAGCAAAGCAGTCTGATGCTAGACAACCGACATAAGATCATGAGAGGTTATATGTCTTGAATGCAGGCTTCACTCATTCGGAGGCTTACTTGATAGGTTTTGGAGCATCCAACCACTTTGTTGTCTCTAGGTAATCCTTCACCACTCTCAATATTTCAGGAGGACCTAACATTCATATGGGATATGACTCTCAAATACCAGTTGTTGGGAGAGGTTCTATTAAAATCCAGCATGGTGAGTTCAAGAATGTACTCTATGTGCCCTCTCTTGCAGCAAATCTATTGTTTTTTTATCAGATGAATCATACAGGCTCTCCCAAGAGAGTTACATTCGAATCTGACACAATAGAATCACTGAATCATCTACTGGAAATCTCATAGAAAAATGGTTTTCTAATCATGCTTCCAAGCAAGTTGTGACATGAGATATTTGGGCATCTCAATTTAAAATATCTCCAGGAAATTCACAATGACAAAGTGGTTAAGGGCTTTCCACTCATCCAAACATCAAATGGAGTATGTCCTAGTTGCTTGGTAGGTAAGCATCAAGAGAAGAGATATGAAGTTGGGAAGGCAAATAGAGCTACCTCTACACTTGATCTGATACACAATGATGTCTCCGGACCAATTCATACAACATCAATCAATGGATCCAGGTATTTTATTACTTTTATTTATGATTGTTCAAGGTTTTGATGGGTTTATTTTATGAAGTAGAAATCATAGGTATTAAAAACTTTCAAAGTTTTTGAAGATTTGGTTGAAAATAGCTTAGGAAAGAAGATCAAGTCCATTACATCATATAATGGAGGTGAATACATTAAAGGATATTTTCAGCAGTTCTGTGAATCAGAGGGGATTCAAATGGAACACTCAGTTCCATACACACCACATCGTAATGGTATGGCCAAGTGGAAAAATGGATCATTGAAGCAGATGACAATTTGTCTTCTCCAAGAAAAGAGTCTTCCTCCTTCTCTTTGGGTTGAAGCTGTAAATTGTGCTTCATACATTCAAAATAGAGTGCCCCACAAATCAGTGGTTGGGGCCACTCCTTTCGAAGCACTATTGGGGCATAATCCTGATGTCTCTCACTTGAGATTTTTTGGTTCCAATTCTTCGGCCAGAATTCCTATGGACAAGAGAAAGGCCTTCCAAACCTAGAGTAGTGAATGCATACTATTGGGATATGCTGAGAATGCAAAAGAATATAAGTTGATGGAACTTGTAGCTAGGAAATGCTTCGTATAGCACAGTGTTTAGTTTGAAGAAAATATGTTCCTTGATCCACCACAATCCGAAGCACAAGGAGGTATTAAAAATCTTCCATTTCCATTTGATGATGATATTTTGTCTCATGTTTCAAATTCAGATCATGAGGAACAAGATCAGCATGATCTTGATATTGAGGTTGTACCTCATGAGAATCTAGATCCAAATCCAACTCCCATTCCAAATCAGTGTCCTAAGCCTACATGGGCCCAAAAAGTCATTGAAGCAGCTGGGAATGGTGTTGGAAATCCAAATGACAGAAGAAGAACATTGTCCTAGTATCAGAATGAGCATGTTGCACTCCCTCACACAACTTCGCTATCTACATAGTGGTGCAACAAACTTCCGTGGAAATGCTACTTGATGATAGTGAATGATCAACAGTTTGAAACACAGAAGAACAAAATTGGTCATTCCATTCCTCCTCTAGAAAGAAGAAGCACACGAAACATTCATCAGATTGGAAGAAAATTGAGAGGTTCACTTGCACAACTTCAGGATGTTGCTACACATAAGAACCAAGATACTGCATTACTGCTGCACATGCTACAGATTGCAACAAACGTTTTGCAAGTTTATACCCAAAGAGAAATTTTTTCTCCTAAATATAACTTGTTTCCTGATTCCTACATATTTTGAGGGGGGCGGGGGGTCCCATGAGGTTTTCCCCATTTTCCTTATTTTTTTAAGCATTTTATTTTTCATTTAGATTGTATGGGTGACTTTTGGCCTAGTTGCTAGGACCCAAGTTGTCCACAGTTAGGATTAAAGGGGGGTGTTAGGATTAATAATCCTCCTTTGTCCAATATAGTTTATTTGTCATTATTTCCTAACTTAGGAGTTCATTTATCACCTTACTGGATTTTTGTGCCACCGTGAATATTGGTGCTATTGGTGCCATTGGTTCCATTGCTTCCACCGGTGCCATTGGTGCCACTAGTGCCAGTCCCTACATTATAGGAGCCCACTCTTAGTGCCACCAACAACCTCCATCAGTCGGTTGTGGTTGGTAAGCAGTTATGTTCAGTCAACCTCCAATTATAATTAGTTACATCATTTTCAGTTAGCCTAGCAGCAGTTATGCATGCATGAAGGGAGAGTGGTGCCTTTTCCCACCTACCTCATCAGTTAACTGATTGTAGGCTGATTTATACATGTGGAGTTAGACTAGTGCACCTCCAACAGTCATTTAGACACACTGGTTAGCTAGTTTGTCAGTTTGAGTTGGTGGATTTGAATCCTATCCATGGCATTTGAATACTATGCATTGTAACACCATTGTATTACTGATTAATGAATGGAGATTAACGTTGTAATTAACTAATCAATTCTTATCAGATTTGTCTCAAATTTGCGTTGTTCAATGTACATTGTCTTTGATAATTCCACTACATAATTTCCCTTCTCAATTTCTCTCATTTGCATGTAGATCAATGGTTCACAAATTGAACAAAGTAACACAACCCATAATCCAAGAACATATGTCATAGGATAAACCATATAAAATAAGAATAATTCTAAGGAAATACCAATCCAAGTGATCATATGCTTTGAAAAGATCTAATTTAAGGATAAAGGCCTTCTTCTTTTCAACTTCAAAGAGTGGAGACATTCTTGTGTAATGCCAACAATGTCCTGCAAGTGCCAGTTTGGTAAGAAACCAAACTGGTTCTTTGAAATGAACTTGTCCAAAGAAGGTTTCAATCTAGCAACTATGATTTTTGATATGATCTTATACAGTAGATTACAAAGCGAAATAGGATGAAAATCATTAAAGGCTTCTGGTTTGTCCTTTTCCGAAATCAAAGTAATAAAAGTGGAGTTCAAAAATCCAGGAACCGCCCCTGTTCTTTGGGTTTAATCAATAGCGTCAATAATGTCATGACCTAGTAGATCAAAAAATGAAGATAGAATTCGATCATTCACCCATTGGGTCTAGGGATTTTGTCCTTAGGAAAATGGATTAAAGTTTGTTTGACCTCCTCCAAGGATATCCGAGCCCCAATATTAGCGCAATCATCTTCTCCAAACAAACTAGGGAAAAGTTTAATAACATTTAACTGACTAAGAAGACAGACAGAGGAAGGTTTAGAAAAAATACCTTGAAAATAATATGTCGCCAGAGATTTTAGCCTTTTATCCCCGAAAACAAGTTCCACTAGGGAATTCTTAATATCACAAATAACATTATTCATTTTTCGCGAAGTCGCAAAATGACGGAAAATTTTTCTATTGTTATCCCCAGCGGCCAACCAAACTACCCGACTCTTCTACCTCAAGGTCCCCTCCTTGAGTCTCAATAAATTCCTTCTCTGGTTTTCCATTGCAACCAAACAAGCCTTTCTATCCACAGTGAAAAAATCATCATCATGACCCTCTAAAAGGTGTTGAGATTCAATCTCAATCTTGCCCAACTCTTCATAATTACGCTTCTTCCATTCTCTTTGCTAGCTTCTGACATCCAATTTAAGCAAGTTCAAATTACAAATCCAATTTCGAACCAAGATCCCCTAGACCCCTTGTACAAATTACCCCAACGATCACGAACGAAAGCACATAATTCGAGATCTTTAAGCCAAACATGATTAAATTTGAATGGATAGTGGACCTTATCACAATAAAAATACAATTGAATACAAATAGCCTTATGATCAAAGAAACTCGTAGCATGATCCCAGGTTGTAAATCTACAAACATCCGTTGTTAAGGCCTCCACCATCATGAACATGTCCAACCGTTTGGAAAAACCCCCAGGACCACATCGTGTGTTTGACCAAGTCGAGACCAAAGTAGAAGGAAAAATATCTATATGATTTTTTGAGTCAGATAAGTTGAGGAAATGGTTTGATAAAGGATCCTAAATTTTACCTCATCCCCGCACTTCATCCAGATAAAGAGTACAATTGAGGTCCCTAGCTAGAATCATGGATTCATCATTCAGTAAACTCACCTAGGCGACCACGTCCCAAAAAACACAACCATTTTGATAAGGAGAATAAACATTGAGTATACGAACATTAGAGTCAAAACCCTTAAGATTCCCTTCAACCATAATCTTGACACAGGTGGAAAAATCCATTAAATGTGCCATACTCAGGTCTCAAGCAACCAGAGTGCCTCCCGACATACCTAAGGAATCCAAAGAACAAACATGCCAAATCGGTTTGAGCTTAAGAAAAAAAACACATGCAAAGTTCATAGAGATCATCATTTCTTGAAGAAGTAAAATCCCAGGCCGCAAAACACCCAACAGATGTTTCAAGGAATATCTCTTAGGGCCGCTGCCAAACCCCCAAATATTGAAGGGAACCACATTCATGAGGTAACCTCTCTATGGGATTAATCATCTCTAAGAGCCCAACAATCCAAATTCCGACCCTCCCTAGAAAGGCAAGGTAAACCTTTGTAAAAAAGTGACGAAACTCTAGGTTTATCCCAACAACAGGTCTCAAACCCAACTTTGCCCACTCCCCCTACCTGCTTAGAATTTCTAGGCTTTCTTATCTTCTGTAAGGTGACATT
This sequence comes from Pseudotsuga menziesii, assembly GCA_001517045.1. Taxonomy (NCBI): domain Eukaryota; kingdom Viridiplantae; phylum Streptophyta; class Pinopsida; order Pinales; family Pinaceae; genus Pseudotsuga; species Pseudotsuga menziesii. The sequence goes on from LPNX010281438.1 coordinate 43,534, forward strand.
AGGGTTATGAAGAGCAGTAATAGGAAGAACATCAGGTTCATCGACTATCGAAGAGAAGGTTTCAAGGGGAATCTTACTTCCAGGAGGGCTAGTTGAAAGCTATACATAGGACATGAGGAAATAAAGACATCCGGAGGACAGTGACCCTTGAAAGTAACAAATGGAAATCATCAGGTTGGAAGGTCAGACTCCAAGAATCCAAAGGAGCCTCAACAAGGTCAATAACCACCAAAGGGACAACAGTCTCAAACTCCTTCACTGACGAAATTAAGTCCTATGAAATATCAAATCCAACCCCCACCTTAGAAACACGTTGGACAAGGGCCTCCCCTACCCCTGGAAAAACCAAAGGAAGAAGGGGAGTAATAACAAATTTACGAAAAATATTTGATCGAAAGGAATTAAGAATTGTAGGAAGGTTATCAATGAACTTACCAATAAATGATTTTGCGGAATCTTGATCTAGAGGAAAAGGAAAGCTTATATCTATCACAACATCTTATAACCCCACTAAATTGACCACGTGCGACTGTGGGGTAAAAACCTTCAAAAAACATGAGGAACAATCCACCTTCTAATGACCTGTCCTTTTCCACTTGTAACACTGAAACATGACTCTCCAATAGTCTAGTTGTTGAATAAAAGAACCACCCTCCCACACAACCTTTAAGTCAGCCGAAAGGCCCCCACAATATCCACATCGACCAAAACCTACGGAGCCATCCGCTCAACCCCCGACAAACAAGAATCCTACATCATAATAAACAAACCAATAGAGTTAGCGATGCTCATAAAGCCTTTAATATTCCAACATAAGAGTGAAAGACTAGGCAGGATAAAACAAAGGTGACGTCTAGGTAGAGAATATTTTCACGGGTCGAAATGAAGTTTCCAACAAGCCAAAACCAGCGAACCATGACCAATAACCCAATACCGTTGTTCTATAGCCTAGAAATCCTCCTCGGACATGGAGTGAAAAACCACCCAACCATTAACCAAAGTCAACACCCAGGGAATGTCGAAAATAAATGGCTTCCACTTAACCCTAATCCAGGAATTAATTTTCTCCTAGGTCAAGCGCAAGAGCTCGAACTTTCCAACAAGGGCCCTCTCGGCTAGATGAGAGACTATGTCATAGGTAATATCCTGACCCAAAACTCAAAGAGGCCTCCCCTTCTTTACTTTCTAAAAATGGAGACGACCTTTGACCGACTTAAGAGCAGCCGATTCAACCGCACCAACCCAAGGTTTCACATGGCCAAAATTAGGGCTCGAACCTGCTTCAAATCCCAGAGTACCCACCTCCGAAAAGTTAGTATGATTCCTTGCAGTTTTATGATAGTAGGGTATAATCCCATAAACAACATCCTCTAGTCTTGAAGGTGATGGGGCTTTTGAGGAAACCCACATCCGACCATCTGACCGACATCCGGTCACATGATCAGAATCCAATAGTGAGAAGGCATACATACCAACACCCTGAGACCCAACTTCCCTAGACAGCAGAAAAACGAAATGACATACAGAAAACCCCAGAAAACCTGGGACAACCGATGTGAACATATGCCAAAAGAGACTGAAAAATATAGTTCCCACTTGTTAACCTAGTTGGTACTAAGCCGGGCCAAAATCTCGGATGGACTCCAGGACTTCAAACTCTAGGGTTGAAAAATACCCAAAACAATTTTGAAGTAAAGGATAATAACCCAATTCAATAGCTAAACATAAATGAACACTAACGGGGAATGCAGAAGCATGGGTTACACACTACCAAGTAACAAAACACGATGCCCACCTTTCCATAAAAAACCAAACCAAAGATTAGGTTTTTTGGCCTGCCTCTCTCCATGTTTTTCTCAGTTGAATGAAAACCATTGTTATATACCTGCCTCGGTAGGCATAATAACTTTGAAAATCTTATCCACTCGTGCTTTAATTTTTTTTTTCAAAATTGGAAATTTAAAAGTCAATATTTCATGAAGTATATGTTGAATGTATTACGTCTCAAGGTCATTGAATAACCTAAAAGCTCAAGTTAGAAAAATAAAAGTCAATTCTTGATGAAGTATGTTTTCATTGTAATAGTGTATAATGTCAAATTTATCAAACAACTTGAAAATATAGGGCATGAAAAATATTTTCTTTGTAATGGTGTATACTTTCAAGTTTATCAAATAACTTGAAAGGTTGTTAAATATTAACTTGAATGGTATAAATATATTGAGTTTTGTATAGTTTTTGACCAAGGGTTTTGGTTATTTTGGAAACTAAAGTTGTTCATACAATATTTAATATTTTATGGATGGTAGATAGGGTAAACTTTCAGCTTTATTATAAATATCGAGTGAGATCTTTTTTTATTTTATGCATAGCCTCCTAAGAATTTGACTCTAAACCTTATGCTTGCAATTTACAACTTTCACCCACTAAAACTAACCCACCAAACTAATTTTATTTTTACTTTAAAAAAACATTTATTTTATTTTTAATATTTATATTCATAAAAATAATTATAATATCATCCTGAAGTTAACAAAATTACATACTCCAAATACCCACGTGCATTCGAAAAAGCCAATTCTCGGTTTCAAAATAAAGTTGTAAGTACCATTGAGCAGGAGTATCAACAGTATCAAATACAATATTATGGTTTGACATGATAATTGCACACAAGATCCTAAATCTTTCAATGTAGGTGGGTAGGAAAGGATATAAACAAATAAATATGTATAAAATTTTGACATGATAATTGCACACAAGATCCTAAATCTTTCAATGTAGGTGGGTAGGAAAGGATATAAACAAATAAATATGTATAAAATTTTGTTTTGAAAAACATTTTTAGGTTGTGAAAATTGACCGAAAAAGTATTATGTTAAACAATATTATTAGTAAGAAAGTGGTGGCAAATTATGTGTACAAAAAATATTTTTTAATATAAAAAATGAATTGTTTGATAAAAGGAGGTGCATGGTAGAGTGTTACATCAAAATAAAAGAAAGATGATTTAGAAACAAAAGCCACTAGGTGGTAATGTCACTGCAGTTATTAGTAGCTATTTTTATAATGTTAACACTATAGGGAAAAAAACTAACTTGTTTGATTTTTTAAGTAACTTTGACCATCCACTAAAGTTTTGACATGTTACTCTTATGGATTATGTAATCTAAACATAATTATGTAATCTAAACATAACTTGATTTTATA
>LPNX010281438.1:47100-65012 GCA_001517045.1 Pseudotsuga menziesii
AATTAAAAAATAATAATGAAGGGCATACCTTACAAATAGACATGTAAAAAACATGTGAGTGGTATTTCAATATATAAAACATTATTTGTGATTTTTTCGAATTCTAGGTAAATATCCTCAACCATAATAAAAACAAAGACAATATATTTTTTGTTGGTAGTGCCAAATGTTTTGGAGTCGACCCACTTGTACAATTCCATTGAGATGTTATAATCTATAATATCTCATAGATAATATCTCATAGATGGTTGATATGAATTGCAATTGATAATTCCACCTTGGGTTTCTCATAACCAGCACTTGATATGAGCAGGTCCCCTTTGATTATTTGCTTTAATCTCCGGTCAATCTCTTTAGCGACAATTGTAAGCGGATTATATGACGCTTGCACGTTTTCCGTTATATAATTTTAATGCTCTTAGTGACCAGGAAGAAAAATTAGGATAAAAAAGCTGCAAGTACCATAACCCAACCCCACGTGTCGGTGAAGGACGAAATGTGAGCCGGCACCACATCTGTTCAGTTACATGTTTCATTTAATTTGATCAATTTCTATCAAGTATGGTTAATACACAAGAAAATTGAAAAACAAAACAGTGGAAGTCCCAGGTGGGTGCATATGGATGAGAATACCTCCGTGTGCATTAAGACGTTTGCGGACCCATCCTGTCATAGTCCATCCAGAAGGATATCAATAGTTGAATTAAGAATTATCTAATTAGAACAGTCATGGCCGATGCTGATAGATTAAGCAAATCGTAGAAACAATTATTGCCAAATTTGGATGGAATCTATTTTATGCAAAAATTCTCCCTAGGATTCTAGATATTTATATTGAATTTCATTTCCCAAAAGTTGGACCAAAATAAAATACATATTTTCTTTCTTACTGATAAGGTAGTTTATTCGAGGTGAAGCTGGTCGAAATAGAGGTAGGACGGAGCGGAGCATTGAAACAGGTCCATCAAAACAATAGGGCAATCTGTATTCCACTGTACCTCTCAAGTACCTAAGCACGTTATTTGATTCTACCCAATGCACTTGGTAATTCTATTTTAGAAGGTATCGTCAACCTGGAATCAGGACCTCTTGTGACTGAGATTTTCTCGGCATACATGCATAGACAGTGGGGTATTGATCCTTAGCATCGAACCCTACCTATATTTTTGAAGGCGATTCCGCTAATTTGATTTTAAATTTAAAGAAAAAATTTTGAAATCGAGAAGATTCTCAGCAGTAGCTATGTCGAATTCTAACAAAATCCGCCTTCTATGACACTATTGGCTGGGCCGCACTGATTTCAGAAACTTTAGTGAGTGAGGACTCAGGAGATCAACCGCTCCTCTAACTTGATATTTTTCAACTTCAGTGAGTGAGGAGTGAGGAGATCAACCGCTCCTCTAACTTGATATTTTTAAGAACTTTAAACTAAATGAATAGAATTGTCTATGAAACTCAAGCTTCGAACTGAAGTCGCCTACAATTATTGGTGAGAGTCCTAGAACTACACAGTACTGCTAGAAGCATGCCTTATTATTATAAACTTATTCTTTATCTTGTTAATTGATGTACCACGTGACACAACAAAAGAACACTACCAAGAAATAGTTTCTATAATAATTTGAGCGATTTTATTGTGATGTTATACCTGAGTAACGAACAATCCTCTGTGGCTTAGCTTTGGCTTTAGAACAAGCTCATAGAAATATCTTGTGTACAATTGATAAAAAGGGCCTCCTTCCATAGGATCTGTGAGGTTTCCTATTATGACGTCCAATCGTTCATCATTGTTCTTGAGCTCAGCTTTGCCTCAAAGAATTTCGATTAAAGCTTTAAAATTTAGCAGGAACCTATGAAGTATAAAGTATAGTTTGAGAAAATGAAGCATTAAAAAATAAGCAATGGACATCCAATCGTTCATCATTGTTACCTAGCATCATTGATAATGATGCTCAAGGCTAGAAGTACTGTAGAATGCTTCTCTTTTCACTACAAGGTATTTGCGGAAAAAATCAACAACATCCTCGAAGCAACGTTTTATTTAACTCCAGAAAATTCAAAATAAAAAAAATAAAACCATAAATTAATGGAGACTCACTATTAGACCTTATCGATGTCACACATCACCGCTTTCTTGACGTTCTTGTGCCGTAATACCTCCCTGTATGTGCACTTTCTTGACGTTCTTGTGCCATAATACCTCCCTGGTTGTGGAGCCTTCGCCGCCTCCAATGATGAAAATGATTTTGAGGCTGAAATCATACATCATGACCACAAATTAGAATCATGAGAACCAATTCTTTACCGACATTTAAAGGGATACAACTCAGCGATATTACAAGATGCAAACACCTTAATTACTTACTTCGGGTGGCAGACGAGTGTCGTATGCACAAATAATTTGTGATAGATAAACTAGTCCACTTCTGCGCTTTGCAACCTTTCGTCTATAACAAGCATCTGTCTGCAAGAGCAAGCAAGCCTTATTGATGTTCAGAGAAAAGGTAATTCACAATATTTATTTTATATGTTTCTAGATAGTGTACTGTGTATATTTATCTCATCGAATGGTTCTGTATTGAGCAGCGCTATATCGAGCTGGTAATTGCTCACTCTGGTTTGAAGAATGTAACGAAGACAACACTTTGCAACTTTCTGTCTATAACAAGTGCCTTTCTGCAAGAGCGAATAGGCTTTAGTGACGTTCTGAGAAAAGGTAATTCACAATGTTTATTTTATATATTTCTAGATAGTATACTACGGATATTTACCTTGTCAAATGGTTCTGTATCGAGCACCGCTACATAGTCGAATGGTTCTGTATCGATCACCGCTATATCGCCGAATGGTTCTGTATCAAGCACTACTATATCCAAATAGTTCACTCAAATTTTCTTCCTCTTCAATGTACTTTGCAAACCCACTTTCCCCTCAAAACGTTAAGGCAACTATGACCAGTAAAAGAGGAAAATTTGTAGAATGGCGCGTCATTTTTGAGTTGAGATCGATATATTTAATTCAGTTCCCACCAATACACTAAATTAGACAGAATACGATGAGATTCTTACATAATGAGAGTGTGCAGGGAAGGAGGAGGACAACGTCAAGGTGGATTTGGTACACATAGAGAAAGACACTTGGTGTCCATGCACTACAAGGAGGATGATAGAGGTTTGAATTTAGGGTTTTTGCATTGACACGAATGCCTCAGGTGCTGAAACCCCATCCAACCATATATATATTATAGGTTATATACTAAAATCATATTATAAAATTTATGAAGGGTAAGTAAGGGTGTTGAAAATTCCAGGCCTACCCTACGTCATCTAGCTGCCAATGTGGGAAGTAAAGATCGAGGCACTAACATAAGCATCCAAACACCAATCAACATCAATCAAATAATTGTATTTTTTTTAATTACATTTAATAAAAAATATTACAAACTTTAGAAAATTGAAAATTTTTGTCCATATCAAGATGAATTAATAATCATGACTGATTCATATATATCACCTTCGGTGACATAATAAATAGAAATGCTACTTCTAAGATTTAGAAGGTATAAGGAAAAAATTAAGAGAAAGTTTTTGAAAAAAAAAGAAAATATTGTTGTGGAGAACTTGAAGGAATATGTAATTATGAAGATTATTAATTCTAAAAAATTATTTAATAGTAATGAACTTTTAGTATAAGAAAATCATTTTTTTGATCCAAGGGGTTGGCATATAGTAGAATATTATCTAAACATAAAGGAAAGATGATCGAGAAACATTACTATTAAATTCTTTTTCCTAGGAACACTACTTTCAAAAGTCACAAGGAGTTAGGCCAAAATTAAGAAACTACTTTCGAGAATTCTCCAACAAAGGAAGGTTTTGAATAGATAATATTCTTAGGCAGGAAACAGAAAGCATAAGCAAGATCAAACTAGGACAAGCTTGTAGTTGGTTGTTCGAAATGAAGTTAAGAGGGACAACATTGGAAAAAGGTGTGGCAACTAGGAAACTAATCAAAGATCAACACCTTTATATGAATTGCATCACATAAATAAATTCTAACTTACAACAATATAAGTAAACAAAGTTACTAAGGGTCCTCAATATATCAAAAATAACAATTTTATTAAACAAGGTTGTTAGGAGTCGTTCCTTATATATTTGATGATTTCCATGCAACTAATACCATTATTTATGAGTCTATGAAATTATGATGAATGTTTTCTAAATAATTTGTTCATTATATGCATAAAAAAACATAAGATATTTGATAACATGACTCTAATGAATAGCTACACGAATACAAGGTTGTATGAGGACATGCAATATATTTGGTTGGGGGTGGGGGATGATGGACGACATATTTTTTCCATTCTCTTTTCATTATTATAACCTTTTTGGCCTCCCTTTTCACCTTGTATTAATCCTTTTGATGTATGGAATACTAATTTAGGAAGGGATTTCTCATGAAATCAAAATTTCCATCCTTGATAGTAAAGGGAGCTTTATGGATGTTTTCTTAAGCAATCCTCAGTTTATAGCATCTCAATCTTAAGTCAATTTTTGAAAGCAACATCAATCTTCTAAGTTGATCAAATAAAACATTAATTTTTGGCAATTTGTATTTATTCTTTATTTTCACATAGTTGAAATACAAATACTCAAAACACAACCTTATCATACTACTCTTCTTCTCAACAAACAACATATATTGGTGTAAGCTTCCATAATGAGATCATTATCATCTCTCTTTCCAATTTTTGAAATTATCATTTCACTTTCAGATTAAGTGGCCATCCTTTAATGATAATTTTTGAAATTATCATTTCACTTTCATATTAAGTGGCCATATATTCTCAACAAACAACATATATTGGTGTAAGCTTCCATAATGAGATCATTATCATCTCTCTTTCCAATTTTTGAAATTATCATTTCACTTTCATACTAAGTGGCCATCCTTTAATACAAGCTTTATCTAGGTACTATCTCCATAGTAAAATCAAACTCCCTACATGAAAATAATATAAACCATCTTTTAAGTTATCATTTCACTTTTATTAACTCTCATGTGGTCATCCTTTGATACAAGTTGTAGTCATCCTTTGATACAAGCTTTGATCTAAGTACTAGCTCCATATAAGTAAACTCAAACTCCTTACAAAAAGATAATACGAGTGATTTAATAAGAAACACATTTTTGAACTCGTTCATTTTGAATGATTATTTATTGTTACACATTTTTCCTCTTCTTCTAATTATCTCAACTTCAAAACTTAAAATTCACATCACTTTCACATACTTCTCTTTAGTGACATTGTGTGAATATGAAAGGTCTTTTCATATTCATCGATCTTTTTAAATAATATTATCTTCATTTTACAACCTAAAAGTCCATGCTTCTTCAACCAAAATATTTTTCTTCTGTAATTTTCCTTTGTAATAATATAAATTAAGGATATGTTATCTTTAAAATAATAAATACATTATCTAATATTTTTCTTGATTTTTTTTCAAGAAAAAGAAAATCCAACTTAAAATTTTTATTAAAAAAACTCTAAATTATATTGTTCATTTGATATAATTGTTGTACATATATACATGATCAGATGTTACTACAATAACATCAACCATCATGCCCAAAGAAACTCATTACAAGACAACCAAAACATGCATAAAACATCCTTACAAAAATACTGCTCAATAAGAGCTAAAAAGAAGAATAAGGCCAAGGATATAAAATATTGTCACAAGCAAAAAAAACATAGTTGATGGAGTACCCTCAACCCTATAACCTCATGCTCCATCAATTATTGAAATTTTTTGAAATAAACCCTAGCTAGGACTCGGGAGCATAAAAAAAACCAGGGGATAGCCATGCTCATCCACCATAGGGAGGTTCAAAAAGAAGGGCACCGCCTCCAAATGGATGAGAAATGTCACGGGAAGCATAATGATACGGACGCACATCGTCACAAACTACAAAATGTAGGAGGTTGTCTAGCATCGCTAGCTATAGAAAACAACAAATGCACACCACCACATCCACCTGGCCTTAATTCAATGCCTCCATGAGTCTGTAGAAATGAGCCGCCATTTACAACAGCCACCATTGAGCCGTAATTTTTTGTTGTTGAGCCCCACGCCACGCCCATGGATGAAACCACCACACCAACATCTCAGGCATACATTTACTCGTTGCCTGATAGAAGAAAGGAGATGGGTGGCTAAGGAAGGATCCCTAGTCGCCGCAATCATTGGAAAACCTCGACTCTCAAAATGTGAAAACCCAATTGTTTGATGTAGTAGCATCCAAGTCAATTTACATATGTGCGTTGGGAGTTGCACCCGGACCTAGAGTTCATTGATTAACTTGGTGCTTAGTTGCAGCTATTACAGAAACAAAGCTATAGTTCTTATGAATGCCTAGTCTAGAGTTGGGAGTGGAGTTGCAGCATATCTTGTTGCTACTCATGTAATTATCCTTTGATATGGACTGGAGGTGACAAAGAAGTTGCAACATCTCTTGTTGCTACTCGTGTAATTATCCTTTGTTGATGCAACTTGTGAATTGGAACTACCGAAGGAGTTGTGGCATCTCTTGCTGCTACTCATGTGATTACTCATTGTTGATGTGAATGGTGTCAATAGTGTGCAATGACGTCAGAGGGTTGCGACTGGTGTGGGTACATTAAAGTGCATACCCTAAATGAATAATTAGGTCAACGCGACAATGATGTTATGAGTGTGTGGACAACCTGGAAAATAGGACATAGTTGAAGATCATAATATTAGGGCAATGTGGATTGAGTATACCTATAGGATGGACAATGCTAGGGTAAAACCTAATGGTTGTGGGAAATGAAATGCTTGGATAGTTACAACAATGATTGTTGGAAAGCATGTACATAGAAGAAACACTTAGAATGTGTGGCAAAAGATACAAAAGACACAAGCAGTTTGAACATTGATAAATTTGGACTAATTGAGGAAAAGGTAACGAAGAGATAGAAGTTGGAATATGATCAGGACATAGAATGAACAATCACAAAGAGAATAAAGAGTGTGTCAAAGAAAGAGAAGGGGGAAAGCTAAAAGAACGAGAAAGCTTGGAAGAAGGTGGATTGTGCTCAGGCTACCATGGCTTGCGACTTGGCAGAGAGAGAACGAAAGAGTGTGAAAGAAATAAATGTATGGTAATGCCAACATTTGTACTCTATGTAATTTATTCATCTTCACTAATAATCCATGTACTGGATATTGTTTATTTCCTTGTGTAAGTGATATGAGTACTTGAATGCGTGAATGGGCAGTTGAATATTGTTGTAGAAGGTAGTGTTCTCGCTTGGATAATTAGAATGTTGTGGTAGAGCAACCGTGGATTGCAATGGAGTATTATAATTGCATTAATAATAATCTAAATATGGTAATAGCTAATAACAACATTTGTGTGATTGTTGTAATATATATATATATATTCTTTGTGTATTGAAGTAACAACATGCTTGTTTGATTAAAAAAATGCCTATGTTAGAGTAATAGCCTGCGTGGCGCAGAGTGATGGCATGGTTGGAGATTGTGGTTAATTCTCTATGTAATTGAGTCATTCATCAACATGTGGTTTTGAATCTGGAGGTCATATAGAGTGACTGAGAGTGTTTGAAGAGTATGGACGGTTTTGTATCCTAGGAAATTGGATGGCGGTGATGAAGTTATCTTGGGTTAGGCTGCATTTAAAGAGTTAATGACACAGAGCTTATGATAACTATTTCACTTATGATGACTGTTTCGACAAATATATTATTGTCTTGTTACGCCGTAAGGTGTTTTTCTCTGAAGTTCTTCGGAAAAACATTGTTCATTTTGTTGTCTATTCGACCAACCGTGCTCCTCTGCGTGTCTTCTTCGTGATCCGGTGGTTCTCCGCATGTCCTCTTCGCGATCCGATGGTCCTCCGCGTGTCCTCTTCGCGATCCAGTGGTCCTCCACGTGTTTTGAAAATATTCCGGATGTTTTGGAGGTAAAGGTTAGAACCCAGTCCGGGCTCCTCCACAAGTGACAGCATTACTTAACCCCCATCCCCGCGTGTCTCCTTCGTGATCCGCTGGTCCTTCGCGTGTTTTCAAGTTGAGTCTGTGTAAAACCTCTGTGCTGATAGTCGGGCCTTCTGTATGTTAAGGTTAGAACCTAGTCCGGGCTTCTCCGCAAGTGACAACATTGATGGTTGAAGGTTTTCGGTCACCGCCTTGCTCTGTCCTCCCATTTCGTTGTCCTCCCATTTCACCTATAAGTTTCAGTGTTCACGTGTTTTCCACCTCTTTGCTAAGCATTGTTCATAGGCTTTGCCGTGACTGTTGAGTTGGTCAAAACCGCAATTGTCCGGCGATTCTAGAGTGCCATGGGTGATTTCTGGAGAGCTCGTCCTGTGAAAGATCCCATCTGAAACATGAAGTGTTTTTTTCTCAGTTTCGCATTTATTCTGAATTTATTAGATAGCTTGCTATTCATGTAGGAGGTGGTTGAACATCTTGTCATGGCGACCGCCCCTCCCTACTACATAAATGGCGTTTACTGGTCACATTTAGTTTGCATGGGTTTGCATAGAGAAATTGCATTGTTTCTAGTTGCAGGAATTCTGATTCAAAGAACCAAAGAACTAAAAAAACACAGGTACTTTGTTTTTCCACTACTCCTGGATTTCATTCTGTGCAATTTCATTTCTATTGCAAATTTTTTGTTAGTGTCAATCTTGTAGGCTTGTCTGGGTGTTGTCATATCTTCTTCCCTCTACAAGTCGTTCATCAATTTTTTCAAAATTGCCATTAAAATAATCAGGCACCGCAGCTGGCCCGGCCACTAAACCGCCATTCTCGTATAGCTTAGAATAATTCAAAACCCCTGAATCAATAGTAGGGTTCAGCAGCAAGCCTATGGTGCAATTGGCTATGAGGCATATAACTTGTGTAGAGGAGGCTACATTTTTCATGTCACTATCTACAATTGTGTATTTCAGCATTGAATCCTGCAAGCTCTTCAGTAGGAAGCTGAGGAGGCGTATTCAAAATTGAAAAGAAAATACCTATTCACAACCTGCTTCAACAATCCCCTCTACTTTTGTTGTATTTCAGATATTGAATCTTTTCTTCGAACAGAACATCATATTATAAGGTGGTCTTGGATCATGTATCCAGATAGTGACTTGTTTGCCATGGTCTGTCTATATACTAGCAATTTTGTAAGTTGTTGCTAAACTCTTATTGGCAGTATCCATTTTCAGGGTGACCTTGTTTCCATTGATGGTTGATCTTGATATTCACATGTACAATGCGTTTTCTTTGAAGAATTTTTTGTTTTGAAATTAAACAAGTAAAGAAAAATGTTGGTTTATGCTTTTTCTTGTTTTAATATTTGTTTTTCTAATTATTTAAAGGGTATTTCAAGTTTCTATACAGCGACAATGACTTCTGAATTTCCAAATTATTTTACTTTCATAGAATAGGCCTTAGTTCTCTTAATACACTTTTATACGCAAAATTTACTCCATGTCAATTTCTTTCGGCATTCTTGAATATAAATATATTTGTTAATTATCTTGTCCAAGAATGGATGTGGGTGTCTCATTAACGGAGGAAGCTTGTTGTTCAAGTTATGGGAAGAACTTTGTCTGAGTTTATGTATCTTCTCGCTTTGTTCCTTGCAGATCTAGGTTTCGAACTATTTATGGTCCACGAATACCCTTCTGCAACCCGAGTTCTTTGCACAAGATAGGCCCCGGTAAGTAAAACCCTCAGTGAAGAATGAGTTTTGAGTTTCTTGAATGTCTTGTATGCATGTGTTCTTATATGCATGTGTTCTAAGTGGAGTTAAAATGACAGGGCATATTTTGCGAAAATGCGCTTCCTTTTTCTCCTTCTTGAGTTAAGATGACACGGCATTTTCATGTGGAATCTGGGGAATTCATGCCTATCTTCTAGTAAATCCTAATAGCAATAAAGGCATAGGGAAACCGACAACCAATGAGTTGCCATAGTTGGGGACTCCAATGCATTCTACAACACAAGAGGTAGACTCCATCTCTTCTGCAACAACAAAAAATAACAAAAAGCGAAGCCAAATAAGTGTTTCCGCCCAAAACTTAGAAAGGGTAGTTGGAAATATAGATAATTTGGGAAAAGTTTAGCCTAACGGTGAACTAATACTGTGTGGGTTTCCAGCTCTACTTGGTTGTTTTCATGTAAAATAGATAGCAAATATCCCAGACACTATTTTCTTATAGCTCCATCACGTGCCCAAAGTTTCTTTCCTCATTAATTCTAAGGTCCTCAGATTACTCGCTCGTTATGAGTGATGTTACCTTGTGTGTTGAGGAGGGCTCTAAGATGGCTGTGTTGCTATGTTGGTTGGTTGGGATTAAAAAAATTTGTAGACGAAGTAATTGTAACATCTCTTTGGTAATTGTAATTCCCAACTTTGGTAATTGTAACATCACAAGTCATTTGAAAAATCATCTTTTTAAAATTCTTATGTGGGTAATTGTAACTTTTTAATTCACTTTACATTGGGCCTTTTTTTGAATTCCTAGGTTGGTAATTGTAACTTTTTAAGTTATCATACATTGGGAAAGTGGAAATAGTTTAAAATCAATTTTTGGGGCAATGGAGAGTGACATAAAAATACTATTTTTTAAACTTTTACATGGTCTAGGTGTAGCTTTTTCAATATATTTATCGTATTGGTTTATTTCTCAATATACTTGAACAATCGAACTTGAGGTTCTTTGTTAATTTGGAATGAGCTTAAGCATTTTTATGCTCTCTTTTGGTAATGCATTGAATTATTAAGATAACATTAAGTTGTATTTCTATTTTGGAAGGGGAGGTATTGACATTATATATCATTTAGGTTGTATTGTTATTTTGAAAGGGGAGGTATTGACATTTGGGCATGTTTTAGGAAGTGGTTTAGTTTTTAGGTTAAGCTAAGTTACAAGTGTATTTAGTGATTTAAGGTTTGTGCTACTTTTGGTAAGATTAATGAAATTTGGTGATGTACATTTACAATTTAAGTAAAAGTTCGTAGCAACTTGTGAGTTGACTCTTCGAGTAGGTGTTTATATCTATGCAACTTGCTTATGTAGTTTCATTTCCCTAGGAGTGAGAAATATTGAAATGTTCTCTAGAAGGGGTGGTATTCCACCATCATAATTGGAAAAAAAAGTAAAATGATTTGAGTTCCTATTGCTAGCTAGCATCAAGTCGGTGATTTGACTCATTGGGCACTTGTGAGTTGGCCATTAACTTATCACTAAGCAAACCAATTCTATATTTTGTGTGCCCAATGAGTGAGCAATATTTTAATATTATCCTTATGGGCAGGATTCCACCACCATCATCAGAAGAAGAAGAAAAACATTTTGAGCTACATTTTTCTCGATGTTCATATTTTTTTAATATGGGTATGCCCACTCCGAAATCCTCAGAACTACCCTAGGAACTACTACCAGAACTTATTAGATCAAATGGGGTCAGTATACCATTGCTATTAACCTTTAGTAGGAAGAATGAATGAATTGAATTTAGACCTTTTCACTTCTGACTTTAGACATCCTTTGTAGGTGCAGGGTCCAAAAATTGGACTAGTCATCTCTTTATCAGCCCTATTTTTCCCTTTCTTTCCAGACTGAAAAAAGGACTATCTGACCGAATAGTATTCCCATTTATGCTTGCACGGTAATTTTTATGCCGTAAGGCGTTTTTCCCTAGAGTTATTTGGTAAACCACTGTTCATTCCATCGTCTATTCAGCCAGCCGCGCTTCTCCGCGTGTCTTCTTCGTGATCCACTGGTTTATTAGTTGTGCTGGTTTTGAATGCTGAATACTGTTCAGGACTTTATTTTTATCATTCATTTAGATATCTTCTACTTATTGCTGAACAACACTAAGAATTCTACTCAAATATTCAACTTTATCGAGTTATAATATCTTCAGAATCGTAGTGCAATTGGAGTATGTGATAAATGAACCTGACATAATCAACTTCAATTTTTTAAACATGTTTGTTTTCCAGAATTTCTGTCAAAATTAGCTCATACCAAGGCAACTGTTAGACGACTTCAGCTAAATTCTAATCTACAAGTACTGCTATCTCTTACAAACCAAATAATAGGGTAGTGTCTCAAAACTACAAGATGGGTTTGTTTTTACATGGAACCGCTTTCATAATTCCCAATATTGTTGATTCTCAAAAAACAGCTTTTGCAACAATTACCCCCAATTACTTACCCAAGGGAGGTTTTTACATAGAACCACTCTTTCAAAATTCTCAATGTAGTTGTTTCTCAGAAAACATATTTTGCCACATTTACCCCAACTTTTTACCCAATCCCTTATACCTACAAGGGCTTGATAAAAGCAAGAATTAAAATCCAAAATATACTTGGTTCTTAAGGTGGAATTTACAATTTAACAGTAAAAATCCAGAATATTCTAGAGATTACAGGTAGCTAAGAAATGGAAAATATAGAATTCTGCAATCAAGAAACAATTGTATTTAAGGAAACCAAAATGGATAAAGGATTAAAATTTATTTGAAAGAAAGGGGCGAGAAGCAATTTTCTGAAATTAATCCCAACATTTGCTACGAGAAGAAACTGTATCAATGTCACTTTGGTTGCTAGGCATTAAAATTGAAAAATGTTCATTATGAAAAACTAAACTTAAAAATCACTGATGGTATAAAAAATAGAACCAAGAGAGCAAAGATGTTAGAGTTGCCTACCTTTATCAAATTTGTAAGCAGATGAATGTCTATGTTCAATGCATGGAATACATCTTTTAGATTTAGTGAACCTTCTATGATGCACATAACTATATGCACGTAGACACCAGACCAATGGAGTGCCCCTGTATTCTCTGGGTGCATAGTTATTTAAAGGAGTGAGGGGAATTGCATATGTAGTAAGCTTTTGCAGATTTTCTTAATAGGAATAAAATAAAATAACAAGCTACAGAAGAAAAAAAAAATGAAAAAGGTGAAAGTGTTTCATGGAGTTTTCTTGAATTCCTTACGTCAACCAGCATTTTCACACACGCCAAAAACTTTTTATCTGCAAATGCTTGTAACATAAGTTGTGAATAGTCTTTATAGATTGCCTGAGGGAACCAGAATTTTACACACGAGGAGGAAGCCTTTTTTAATTTCGGGAGTTTGGAATCCATTGAGTGCAGAGTGCACTCTGCAAGTCATTTTCCCTTTTTAATTAATGGATTCTTATAGATTGCCTGAGGGAACCGGAATTTTACACACGAGGAGGAAGCCTTTTTTATTTTGGGGCTTTAGAATCCATTGAGTGCAGATTGCACTCTACAAGTCATTTACCCTTTTTAATTAATGGATTCTAAAGTCATTCCAGTCCAAATACCTTACAGTTATGTTATCACTTTCATATGAATCAAATCAATGTCCATAGAGTTCTGCCATGTTGAGGATAAATGATAAATGAGTAAGGCAAGTTGCCTATCCAAGAGGGTGCAAGAATAAGTTTTAAGTAGAAATTCTGCAAAAAATTGATGTTTGGCATAGTTTTATAAGTTAAAGTTTCAAAGATAGTTTTCCATGCCCTAGAGGTTTTGAGGGTCTCTCTCTAAAACTTTCAAAAATCCTAAAACAATCTAAAAGAAAAACTAAAACTATGTCCCCTTTGGATTTTCCGCTTCACCAAACTCCAGTTAAAATAAAATTTTCTAAACTGTTTTGGATAAAACATTAAGTCATAAGTAATGAAATGTAACAGGAGAGATGGATGATTCCACATGCAAAGTAAAGAATAAGTTGAAATATAGACAATTGTACTAAAACTTATAATTGAACATATTTTAGAATTTTCACTTGCATCTTCAATGAAATCAAGTCACAGACTTGAATGGAATGTCGTTAGGCGTTTTCCTCTGAAGTTTTGTTCTCAACAACTGTAGATGTCGTCGTCCCTCCTACCAGTGCTGTTTTTACGTGTGTCTCCTCTTGCGCTGCGCATTTTGCATAGGTTTCCTGTATTGCCAACTAGGACAAAGCAAGGCACCAACAGGGAACCTTAATCAATTAAGAACTCGGGGATGGGGGTTAAGTGCTAGGTCCAACCATCAATGCTGTCACTTGCAGAGGAGCCCGAACTGGGTTCTAACCTTTACCTCCAAAAGATCCGGAAGGTCGGACCATCAACACCGAAGTTTTATACTACCCAGCAAGAGTCAATTTGAAGACATGCGGAAGACCAGCGTATCACGAAGAAGACACGCGGAGAACTAGCGGATCACAAAGAAGACACACAGAGAAGCACGGTTGGTTGAATATACGACGAAATGAACATTGGTTTCCAAACAATTCTCTTCCTTCTACAGTCCAGTGATTTCTGGAGAGCCGTGACTCTTGTTCGGTGATTCTGGATTGTCGTGCGGTGATTTCTTGAGAGCCCCTCCTGTGAAAGAGCTCGTCTTGTAGAAAGAGGCCGCTTTGCCCTTTCACTCTCTTTATGAGGCACAAGCATTTAGTTTGAATGAATGGTTCTTTTGCTAACATGGATGTGCCTATCAGCCTTCTTGTTATGCTCCTGATTCATATATTTTTTGGTCTCTCACGAATTATTTAAGATAGATTTTATGACCTGTTGCTACAGGAATGATGAGAAAAGTCTGCCCTTACCGGACTTAAAAAAATTTTGTCCCCATTTTGGTTGGATGACTGGGATTCTCCGACTTTACAGCTATCAGAGAGATCCCCAAATGTATCTGCATTTGCAAAATTCTTGTGCATTCTGAAGGTGCTCTTAGAGAGGAATGTAACGAAAAAATGTGGCACTTCTTTGCAAAGAAGAGCCTTCTCTTCAATACACATATTTGAAAGTTTGTTGAAGGGTAAATTTGGTATGAAGTTATGATGCAAATCTGAAGTAGTTATTGAGGATTGTTTTGGCACATTTCACAAATAAAATAACTTTGCTTATGCATAGAATTAAAAAAATTTATGGTTCTTTTATGGAATTAAATAACTTTTATTATTTTATGGTAAATTTGGTATGAAGTTATGATGCAAATCTGAAGTAGTTATTGAGGATTGTTTTGGCACATTTCACAAAGAAAATAACTTTGCTTATGCATGGAATTAAAAAAATTTATGGTTATTTTATGGAATTAAATAACTTTTATTATTTTATGGTTATAAATAGCCAACAAGCTCTTAACCTAGGATAATAGACGCACCAACACCATATTAGAGCTTCTGGCTCTTTGGGCACTGCTTTCGGTTGCCATTCATTTGGGGATCCCTCTCTTATCTGTATTTGGGGATTCACAGGTTATCATCTCTTGGGTGAACAGAACTGCTTCATTGAACACCCCACTTCTGAGTCATTGGTGTGATGACATTCTTTATCTGCTGCATCATGTGCCTTTAGTGACCATCAATCATATCTATCGCGAGCATAACTAGCAGCCTGACAGTCTCTCCAAACAGGCTCTTTCGTTGGCCCCGGGGCATGGGGAATTTTCTGAACCTTTAGATGGTATGATCATTGATCATGGGATATTTTAGTTATTTTGGCTTGTGTCGGGCTTTGCCCTTTCACTCTCTTTATTAGGAACAAGAATTCAGTTTGAATGAATGGTTCTTTTGCTGACATGGATGTGCCTATCAGCCTTCTTGTTATGCTCCCGATTCATATGTTTTTTGGTCTCTCACAAATTATTTAAGATATATTTTCTGACCTGTTGCTACAGGAATGATGAGAAAAGTCTGCACTTAGCAGACTTTATGCTTTTCTGTCCCCATTTTGGTTGGATGACTGGGATTCTCCGACTTTACAGCTATCAGAGAGATCCCCAAATGTATCTGCATTTGCGGAATTCTTGTGCATTCTGAAGGTGCTCTTAGAGAGGAATGTAACGAAAAAATGTGGCACTTCTTTGCAAAGAAGATCCTTCTCTTCAATACACATATTTGAAAGTTTGTTGAAGGGTAAATTTGGTATGAAGTTATGATGCAAATATGAAGTAGTTATTGAGGATTGTTTTGGCACATTTCACAAATAAAATAACTTTGCTTATGCATGGAATTAAAAAAATTTATGGTTATTTTATGGAATTAAATAACTTTTATTATTTTATGGTTATAAATAGCCAACAAGCTCTTAACCTAGGATAACAGATGCACCTGTGTTTTTTTAGTTCTTTGGCTCTTTGAATCAGAATTCCTGCAACTCGAAACAATGCAACTTCTCTGTGCAAACCCACGCAAACTAAATGTGACCAGTAAACACCATTTATGCAGCAGGGAGGGGCGGTCGCCATGACAAGATGTTCAACCACCTCCTCCATGAATAGAAATCTATCTAATAAATTCAGAATAAATGCCAAACTGAGAAAAAAACACTTCATGTTTCGGATGGGCTCTTTCACAGGACGGGCTCTCCAGAAATCGCCCATGACACTCCAGAATCGTCGGACAACTATGGTTCTAACCAACTCAACAGTCACGAAAAATCCTATGAACAATGCTCAGCAAAGAGGTGGAAAACACGTGAACACTGAAACTTGTATGTGAAATGGGAGGACAATGAAATGGTAGGACAAAGCAAGGCAATGACCGGAAACATTCAACCATCAATGATGTCACTTGTGGAGAAGCCCAAACTGGGTTCTAACCTTTACCTCCAAAACATCCGGAAGGCCCAACTATCAGCACAGAGGTTTTACACAGACTCAACTTGAAAACACGCCGAGGACCAGCGGAACACGAAGGAGACACATGGGGATGGGGGTTGCTTCTGGCTCTTTGGGCACTACTTTCGGTTGCCATTCATTTGGGGATCCCTCTCTTATCTATATTTGGGGATTCACAGGTTATCATCTCTTGGGTGAACAGATCTGCTTCATCGAACACCCCACTTCTGAGTCATTGGTGTGATGACATTCTTTCTCTACTGCATCATGTCCCTTTAGTGACCATCAATCATATCTATTGCGAGCATAACTAGCAGGCTGACAGTCTCTCCAAATAGGCTCTTTCGTTGGCCTCGGGGCATGGGGGATTTTCTGAACCTTTAGATGGTATGATCATTGATCATGGGATATTTCAGTTATTTTGGCTTGTGTCGAGCTTTTCCCTTTTACTCTCTTTATGAGGCACAAGCATTTAGTTTGAATGAATGGTTCTTTTGCTGACATGGATGTGCCTATCAGCCTTCTTGTTATGCTCCTGATTCATATGTTTTTTAGTCTTTCATGAATTATTTCAGATAGATTTTCTAACATGTTGCTATAGGAATGATGAGAAAAGTCTGCCCTTAGCAGACTTTATGCTTTTCTGTCCCCATTTTGGTTGGATGACTGGAATTCTCTGACTTTATAGCTATCAAAGAGATCCCCAAATGTATCTGCATTTGCGGAATTCTTGTGCATTCTGAAGGTGCTCTTAGAGAGGAATGTAATGAAAAAATGTGGCACTTCTTTGCAAAGAAGAGCCTTCTCTTCAATAGACATATTTGAAAGTTTGGTGAAGGGTAAATTTGGTATGAAGTTATGATGCAAATCTGAAGTAGTTATTGAGGATTGTTTTGGCACATTTCACAAAGAAAATAACTTTGCTTATGCATGGAATTAAAAAAAATTATGGTTATTTTATGGAATTAAATAACTTTTATTATTTTATGGTTATAAATAGTGAACAAGCTCTTAACCTAGGATAATAGATGCACCAGCACCAAATTAGAGCTTCTGGCTCTTTGGGCACTGCTTTCAGTTGCCATTCATTTGGGGATCCCTCTGTTATCTGTATTTGGGGATTCACAGGTTATCATCTCTTGGGTGAACAGAACTGCTTCATTGAACACCCCACTTCTAAGTCATTGGTGTGATGACATTCTTT
>LPNX010281438.1:74449-96862 GCA_001517045.1 Pseudotsuga menziesii
AGCTATGGTCGAAGCCTGATAGTAAAGAGTTTGTCCAATGCATTGATCATCCATGGCATCACAAGAGTATGCTTTTGTTTTTCTCAACAAAGATTTCCCCTTTTACAGTTCCTACTTTTCAGTGAAGCAGTTCACTGCAACTTCTTTAATAAAGTTTTTAATTTGCAAAACCAGGTGAGCGACATAATGGTTATATTATTTTCAAGGCCAATGGAGGATTGAATCAGATGCGAACATGAGTAAGTGCCCAAAGGCCTATAGGATATACATCTATCCCGCTTTATAAATGTTGGTTCCAGCTTGTTGTCTTGTTTATTTATAAAAAATTATATCCTACGAATTTGTGATATGGTTGCCATCGCAAAGATTATGAATGCAGTGCTTGTTATACCAATTTTGGACAATACTTCATTTTGGGCTGATCCAAGGTGACTGCAATTTCTCTGCCAAGTGACCTCAATTGGGTGATTTAGTTTCTTGAAACATAAAATCTCCCTATATTTATAATGTTTAGTAATATATGATGCTTTTTCAATAGTACAAAAAATGTCATATCTCACATCTGTTTTAAATTTATGTGATGATCCAGTGAATTCAAAGACATTTTTTATCTCCGTCACTTTATTAATATTCTAATGGAAGATGTGCGCATTGTTGAGTCTTTACCACCATCTCATAAAAATGTTAAACCATTGGAGAAGGCTCCAGTGTCTTGGTCAAAGGTGTGTTAGACACTAGCCTTATTCTGGTCCATAGTTTTTGATCAATTTTGGAAGAGAGCTTTTTCATACACTAATATTTGTTCAAATTACTGTTGTATTTTGGCTAAACAGATCATTGTACACTGTTTGATGTACATGTATCTTTCTACAAGCATGAGATGCTTCCTTTGCTAAAAAAGCACAATGTGCTATACTTCACTCATGCTGATTCTGGTCTTGCAAATAATGACCTTCCTAATTCAATTCAGAAGATCTGTTGTGGTGCCAATTATCAAGCTCTAAAGTTTGTTGACCCCATTGAGAAACTTGCATGAACTCTTCTCACCAGAATTCAGGGAAGGAAACCCTTCATTGCCCTCCATCTCACGTATGAGGTATCTCATGTTTAAAATTGGAGGTGTCAAAGAATGTGAATATGAGGTACTTTGGTTATTTCTCTAGAACCAGGGATTGATGAATGTTATCCATGCTTTTCTTGCTATGTTTAGATATGAGCAAGATATGCTTGCATTTACAAGATGCACGCATGGGCTTGCACTGGAGGAAGCAAAAGAGCTCAGAAAAATGTGATATGATGTTCCACATTGGAAGGAAAAATATATAGACGGGGAAGAAAGACGTAGGCAGGGAGGTTGTCCACTGACTCCTCATGAGACAGGCCTTTTTCTAAAGGTGCTGGGCTATCCAGCTTCAACTAAACTTTATATAGTAGCAGGGGAACTTTTCGGCAATGGAAGTTTAGAATCCCTCAAGAAACATTTTCCCAATGTGTACTCACATGCAACTCTTGCGACTGAGGAGGAACTTGCCTCAATGAAACAGTTTCAAAATAGATTGGTAGGATTGGATTACATAATGGCTTTGGAAAGTGATGTATTCATATACACCTATGATGGCAACATGTCCAAAGCTGTCCAAGGCCCGTATACACCTAGATATTATTTTGTAATATCTAGAGTTATTTTTCAAACTATCTATTGATTACTATTTTATGCCCTTGGAATCCATATTGAAGAACTGGCCTCATTATGTAGATCAATAATTGATCTCTTAGGGAAGAAACGATCATTGTTATATATTTGATAACTTCACAACAAACACTTGTTCTACTACAAAGGTTCTATAGAATAGCTGGCTTTCCAGGAACTCAAATTTGGAGCTTAATTAAGTATCTGGGAACTTACCTTTCATTAAAATGGTCCAAAGCAATACATTTGGTTCATGCCATCCAGAATATTAAGTCTAATATTAGGATGGGGGAGTGAGTTGGTTAAATCCATCTTGTTGTCTCAAACAATTCTATTTTCTTATCTCTTTTTGTATTTCAGTGCTCAACCATGTTAGTTCCAATCAATATCAGGAATCAGATAAGCAAATAAATTAAAAAATTCTATCCTACAGATTTGTGATATCGTTGCCATCGCAAAGATTCCCATCGCAGATTATGGCCACAGTGGTTTCATATTATTACCTGAACAGGAACATGAATTGATCATGCTTTACCTCAAAGAATAATTAATATCAGCTAAACATTGACTTCTCTAAAGCATTCCTTTATGTCAGAGCCAAGCTCATGGATGGAAAGGAGGAACTTCATACTCCCTTGTCTTGGCTGCAGATCTGAGCAGTGTTTACCTAGAGGAACAAATTGTACACATGAGACAAGGTATGTATCTGAATGAAGAGCTTGCCTCATCATCCACAAAGCAGAAGGAACCTCTTGGAAATGCTGAACAATTGAAGGCAAAGAGAATATTGCATAGGTCTCCCTCATCAGGAGATTTATCTGATCATGTTATGAAACAAGGAAAACAAGATTCTTTTTGTAGCAAATCTGCCTCATTCCATGAAAGGGATTTCACCGGATAGCAATCTTAGAACACTAAACGGAGTCCCCAGAACACATGATAGGGCTTTGGAAACTGGAGGTTTTCATAGAAGACAACTGTCTCTAGGCTCTATACCAGACACCCAGAGCCTCTTCTTTCTATCCCAGGCTATGAATGGTAGCCTTCATTTTTACAGGGGGCTTGAAGAAACAAAGGAATTAGAACTCTCAACATAGCAAAGGAAATCAAGGATACCAGTTGTTAGCCATGAGAAAGAGAACCAGTTGCATTTGAAATCTAAGAGCCTACATGCTTTGCCTCCAGACCAGAGCTCAAAAACAAAGCTCACTCATTCGTATAGCTCTTATGGAGACACAACCCCTAACACCAAAGAAAAAGGTAGCAAATTTGGAATCCTGTATGACATCAAAAGACTTGCTTAAAGAACATACATTTTTTTATGTGCACCTGCACTTTAACAATATTATATGAGTATTCATTTCAAGTTGTAAAGAACATACACTTTTTTTATGTGCACCTACACTTTAAGAATATTATATGAGTATATATTGATTTAATTATGTATAATATTATGGCATCTTCCAGACACAGCATACTCCTGTGATTACTCATTTTGGACCAACAAAACAACCATCTCTGAATATTTTTTAAGATGGGAAAAGTACA
This sequence comes from Pseudotsuga menziesii, assembly GCA_001517045.1. Lineage (NCBI taxonomy): Eukaryota > Viridiplantae > Streptophyta > Pinopsida > Pinales > Pinaceae > Pseudotsuga > Pseudotsuga menziesii. The sequence goes on from LPNX010281438.1 coordinate 77,688, forward strand.
CAACAAAATAAGCTTTCTGAAGATATTGTAAAGTGCTTGATGAGTATTTTTTTGAAGCTAACAAGGCCATCGTTGGCAACCAATAAGCAGACACCATCAATAGCTTCACGGTCAAGTTTTTTAAGTGTAAGCCCAAAAAGCTATGGCTCAAGAAGCACTTTAAACTGTAAAATACCTATGGAATATTCAGAAGAAATACATTTCAAAGATCCTTATGGTGTTTGTTCTGAATCAATTCTGAGAGATATTGGTCCATACAAAAATTTCCATGATATCTCTGCAGTCTCATTTAACTTGGGTCGGCTCCCAAGCTGTGCTTCTTTATTCAGAAGATTGAGGTGTGTTTGTCACTTTATTGGAATACCAATAAACATCTCTTAAATGTTGTTTGGCCAAATCGTTCACCTGTACTAATTCCTTTAATGTAAACAATCTTGATTATTTTGTTGATCATTGAAAGGTCAATTAGAAGCCCTTACAACGTTTCCATTCTCGTTTAGTCATTTTTAGGTTTGGCCTAATTTATAAGTCTCTGCTTTTCAGATTTCTTGTGAGCAAACTGTGTTCTGGAGATGTAAAGGGCTTGACATATCAGCAGAAGCTAGCCTTTTCGATCAACATTTACAATTCCTGCATGATGCATGTATGATGGTAACATAACCCTTGATTTACATCTATAGCTTCTTTTTTTTGCTATCACAACAAACTCATTAATGGGATCTCCCAGTTTTTGTCTATTGCTTTCTAAACAGTTGATCTTCACTTTAGGATGCATCTTCTTGTGACTAATACAAATTTAACTTTTACACTTGAGAAAGTTTAGGCCTTTGTTGAACATCGAATACCAAGCACCCCTTAGAAGGTTCTTTCACTCATGCGTGAGGTATGATAGCCAAAAATGAAGAATGCAATCAATTGACTTTATTGCTCGTTTCCTATAGTAGTAGTTGCCTATATCAGGAAATAAGATTATGAAATAATTTGTAGAATTTCATATTGCCACTGTTTTGCAGTCATTTAATTTCTGTGAATACTGTGATGGGAGGGTTACACATACTCCTTAATGTTGGAGGGAAGTCGATGAATGCATTGGCTATTGAACATTTCATACTTCGACCACCCTTTCACTCAAAAGATGTAAGTTTATTTATGCAAAAATTTTCCATTTCAGAAAAGACATTTTAAATTCTTCCAATTATGTATCTAACTAACCTTCCCAAGTTGATTGAATGCTAGGCCTATTGGAAAAATGGAAAAATCTGAAGAGCAGGCAATGATGCGCATTGTTTATGGTTTAGAGTGGTCTGAACCATTGATTACCTTTGCATTGTGTTGTGGAAGTTGGTCTTCTCCTGCTGTAAGTAGTAGCTCTGCACCTGGGATTATGTGTTACAAATAAATCTGCTTATTGGTTCTGGAAATGAGTCTAAAAGAAAATGCATGGTGTTCTGCTTGAGCCCTAAGCTTTGCAGCTCAAAATTAGAATCAATTTAAAAGGCAACATATAAATAAAAATAGCTGTCTAACTTGCATGGAAATGCATATGGGTTTGCTAGACTCTTTGAAAAGTCAATATCTAAATGTGCAAAAATAGAACTTGGAATGCTTCACATTTGAAATTGCTGCAACTTGCTCAATTTAATCTTGTAACTTGGTCAATCGGTGAAATTCTTATGTGTTTGCCAATGATGTTGTTTTTCTTATTAATAGGCTATGCTGGTTAGGCAATGATAGATACTGGACTACCTGTTTCTCTCTTCTTCAGATTAGTATGTGGGGTTTGTATTTTGCTCTCTTTATCTTTGCTTCATGTTAATATTGGAGATTTGTATTTTGCTTTATTATTTTCATGATAAAACACAATTTTATATCAAGTTTAATTTGTTCTATTTCATCAATGGTTTGCAGTTTCATATCAATCCAAAGGAGCTAGACAATGAGGATCTTGCTTTCCTCTATCACATTGAGGCGTGTACCTCAGTTGGGGATCTTAGCTTGCCTCTGGTTCAGGAATTCCACAAGCATCTGCTCAAAACCTTCTTCAATGGACATTAGGTTCACAATGAAAGTGCCAGCCATCAACAGAGCAGGAATAGAAAAATAAACTGCATTACTGTAACAGCCATGAGTCTAACAGCCATTATGGGTCCATTACTGGTTCTTGGAACCTTCTTCATTTAAAATGATGGGTGATTGTACTGGTTTATGCTTTCATTTATATGTAATAGATACTTGCAAGAGTGCTCCTGATTTTTATTTCTGATTTTTATTGTAAGAGTGCTCCTGAATAGCGTTGGGATCTCCATAAATTCTCCTTTGGCACAGAGCATATATATTTATTCCCCATTCACCTCTCTCAACATTGGCACAGAATATATATTTATTCTCCATTTTTTTGGCTCACTTCAATGTTGCATTTTCTTTTCTCGCTTACCCGCTAACAATTACCTTAACGACGTATTATTGCACCTTCCTTGGGGCAATTGCTAGTAGAAAATGCTTCTTATTTAAGATTTAACTAAACAATCATTCTATTGAAAAAGTACTCTCATAGTGATGCTGACAGTTTTAGTACTGCATCATAGTTGCAAAGCCATTGTATTCTCTTGATTTTACCATCTATTAAGAGTCGTACCTCTTCAACCAACATGTGTTTCTTCTATTATTGTCAATGTGTAGTAATGTAATTAAAAACGGATTGAAATAATAAATACACCAAAAAAAAAGGTAACATGCAGATTCTTAAAATAGATATGCTATCTTTTTCAAGTTGACATTTTTCAAATATTTATTCTATTCCAATTTAAAATTTAATTCTATTTTCCATCTATTCTAATTTAGAATTTAATTCTATTTTCCATGTATCTTTTCAAAGCCGTCAATTCTCAATTGTATCTCCTGCTTTCTATTTTCCACCATAATTTAATGTATTTTTCCAAGTCTTCATTTCTCAATTATATTTTCTACTTCCTATTTTAATGTACTTTTCATGTGTCTTTCACTCTAACTATAGGACTTTTATAATCTTTTTACAATTATAGGTGAAACAAAATGGTTAATGCTTCTAGGTTTCATTAATACAATTAGTACAATCAATTCACAAAAATGCTTACCTTGCGGACTTGATGTTTTCCCTATTAGTTGTTCAACACTAAATATACTAGTTGGTCAACCCTAAATATATTTTGTGTTGTGCCTTCGCAACATCTTCAACAATAGTTTTTTAATTTTCTTTTCTTGGAGGATAATATTTTACATGGTGGTTTCCTTTGCAAATGTAACGACTTCCTATTGATAATACTCTATGTGTCATGGAAGTTTTTATCTATTGTTGTTATTATAAACTTTAATATGGAATATTTATATGTTTAACATTGAGGTCCAAATACTTAATACCATTACTTTGTTCTAACATTGAAGTCCTATCTCTCATGAATGTTCTTAACTATTATCGTTGTTATCTATTATAATATGGAAGTTCTAAGTTTCCATCTATAGTTGTTATCCACTATAATATGCATATGTTTGACATTGAGGTCTTATCTGTCATGGGAGTTCTTATTTATTATGGTTGTTATCCATTATAATATGGAGGTTCTTAAGTGTTTATTTAGCGTTGTTGTTATCCATTATAAACTAGCATATCTCTAAAGTGGGGGAAATGAAACGTCGAGAACAACTTCAATATGTTATAAAACGAGAAAAAGTACAAGCAACATAATTTTATGTGTTTAAAATCAAGTTAAGCTAATTTATGGTAGGGATAATAATCGATGAAATTGAAAAGAAGACTTTATTGCAAGTACTAATAAGCGATAAATAGAAACCCATATTATCGATGGAAAGTAAAATGAATTGTACATTAATTTGTCTTAGGGAAAAGTATACATAGGTGAGAAACAATGAAGGGATGGGTATGGATCAAGTTTGGATCTAAATATATTGGTAACCAATATTGTTATTTTCAATTGAACTTGTCTTATTTGAAGTATGGATCCCTGATTTGGTCACTACTGTATGAGCTCGGGATTACAGTGTGAGTTGTGTCAATTATCGAGGACCTTGAATACAATGAACGAGTATAGACGAAGAAAAGGATGTCTCAGGGTCTTCGTTTCATTTTGCAGGGTGCATGAGGAGGTTTTGAGCTTAAAATTGTTTGAATATATATGCAAATTGCTAAGGCAAATTGACTTTGATAAAAACACATGCATATGGATTTATGGGTTTAAAATATCAGGTTTTTGTGTTGAAGGTCTGCAAAGAGATGCATCGCAAAGATAGATTTTGGAAATGATGTTTGTGTGTTGGGGGTTATTTTTCTTTGAGATCACAAGTTATACTATAGTAGTGATGGAAGTGCATGATTTTCCTAGGGTTGTTTGTCTCTTATGATTGTAGGTGTCGAAGCTACAAGATATTTGTTATCTGTTGTGTGTCTTGAGTTTTTTCTATCTTTTGATTGCAAGAATAGAAAGAAGAAAGTGGAAATAGCTCTGATATGAATGAAGGATGGTACTCTGGAGTATGGCTTGCAATGGTGATTAAAAGAATACAAATTCCATGAAATCCCAGGATTGAGAATAAAGTATTGCATGAGTTTAAATATGGCATATTAGTGAGATAAACAATGCGTTGAGGCATGAGATTTTTTACTCATTCCATGTGGTGTATTTTGGAGAGATCCTCCATCTGCCCCTATGATGAGTCTGAGGTGTAATGGGATTCTCCATTCCTCCATATCGGAAACTCGAGGAGAAATACAAGGAGATACAATCTCTCCCATTCATGTTCACCAAAGAGCTTTCCCCCCTGCTTTATCATCTCCTATGTGTTCTTGAACTCTTGTTCCATAGGTTCTATAATAGAACAAGGTTCAAAATATATCCTTGTCATGTGACCAACCTCCTTAGAAACAATATTCCACATGGCAAATGAAAACACATGTGGAGGATTAGTTCACGGGGGCTTCACTTGTTGACCAATATCCTATCACGTTAGTTCATATTGTGGGTTTTAAAATTATTAAAAATTGAACCAATATATTGTAGGTATTGGGGGGATGAGGGGTTTAAGGTGGGGGTGGGTAGGGTGGTTTATAAGGATTGAGGTATAAAAAGGGGTGGGGAGGGGGTTTCAACAAAAAGATTTTGGGTCAATATCTCTGGAAATTAAGGGTATTCTTTAATATCCCACGATCGCACGTGCTATGTGAGATGTTCACTAAGTGAAGTCCCCATGGATTAGTTGTTGCATTGAAAAATGATCAATAACTCTTCCATGGATCGACACTTCTTATTAAGGGATGCTCCCTTTGCCTCTCCTATGGAAGGATATATTTGGATCTTATGGGAAGTAGACAATGCATAGATCATATGTTCAGGAATGTTTAGCAGAGAAAAGTACCGAATCCTCGCTCTGGGAGTGTCCTCACAGGGGAATATAGGACGAGCATGGATAGACTAGTGGATGAGAATCTAAAATATGCCATGTTCCTGCCGATATGAATAAGGAAGTACACATTCTACTGTTTAGTGCAGTTGTGTGGATGGGATAAAATTCAAATAATGATTTAGTGGATGGTGTCACATTTATAGTTGTGTGGATGGTATCAGATGTAAATAATGATTTAGTGGATGGTTTCATATTTAAGAAGGGTTGAGGGAAATCAGATACGAACAATATACAAGATTTGTTGGTTACATAATAGTCAACATGTACCAACTATCAAAGTAGCAATTACATAAGAAGATGGCATATGGTTTCCTGAGGGTTGCATACCTGGATGTCATCAACTAAAAAATCGAATGTGTAGATTGTTGTGTGTGCAAGTCGCTTCAGATACTTATAGATTCATGCTACAGCTCTCTAGAGACCACCACATTGGATTCACATTGACAATCATGTTTAAGGAAAATTTTGGTTCCTATGGATAACTCCCAATGGAGAACTAAAAATCTATGATTCCACGTTAAATAAAATAAACACAGCTAAAGAATGAAAAACTATCTAAGAATATAAGGTTCTAGTTTGGATCATCATGGCATAAATAGAATGATTTATTAAGTATTTATACCATAATAGAGTGGCAATTTATATTTATAATTTTATGTAGAACATTAATGAAATATAATAAATTTAATACTCACTTCTTAATAGCACTTTGAACTCATCCCTTTATTATGGAGGAAAAATAAAACACATAAATACATTATGGGTTCATCCAACAAAAGAATATGGGGTTTAGCGATTGAAATTGATGTGAAAACAACACGCTCCTTCTGACCTCTTGAAATCTTTTCCATTGGAGTGAGATGATTATGGATGGACATTCCAAACTTTCTGAGTTTTGCACGTACACCATCCTCCTTACCAAAACCCTCGTGTCCTAGATGTAACCTAAGAAGATACTAAATAGGTGTTTTCTCCATGGTTAATAAGTCAACAAAGTGCTGAGAATAACTTCCAATTCTTAGCTTTGAACTCCTCCTTACCTCCCCCTCTAAAGGTTGCAAATCACCAGCAATAAGATTAAGTAAAATAGATTTCCCTACTCCATTGGGCCCAATAATTGCAACTTTTGTTCCCATGTCAATAACCACATCGACATTACTAAGTTGGAAATCCTCTCTCCTGGGATAGCTAAAAATAACTTCAATGAGCTAAAGAAGAGGTGGTGTGAGTTTTGTGGCCTTTCTGGAAAGTGAAACTCCACACTATAATATATCCATTTTTTGGTGCTTCTACAACCTCTTTATCATCATCTATTGTTTTTCCCTTCCCCTTCCTCTTTGTTATCTTTATTCTTGCAGCAAACGTTTCCAGGTCCTTGACTTTTTCCTGCTAAGCCCTGTTTCCACCATGCTTAGCAGCTTTTAGTTGTTTCTCATATACCTCAAACGTCTTATTGGTCTCCTTGCATTTTTTCTCGTATCTACTAAGAATTGGAATCATTAAGTTGACTAAGAATTGACTAAGAATTCTTAGATTCTTAGTTTCCCTTGAGCTAAAAGTTTTTTAATGGTAAAAAACCACCTTACGTTATCAACAACACACCATTTTATTGTGAAAAAAACACCCACTCCCAAAAGATTGCAATCAAAACCAACTTGGATACTACAAGATATGCAAACTAAACTCAATAGTACTTGTTCTTTTCTTATTCGTCGCTTTCAAATCCAAATGTTACTTCTTTCATGCTAAAATAAATTCTATAACAAAGCGAAAGGAAAAAAATAAAATCAATAGAAAGACATAGGAATCTTTAGAGAAAAAATAACAAATTACAATTGTGTGACATTGAGACGAAAATGAGACTATAATTGCCTTCCACTAAGGCATCAAATTTGTTAAAAATGAAATGCACCAAATCCGATGACACTAGAACCAAAATCCCATGAAGCCATATTCAACTTTTGTGTTTATTCAGGGTGGACTTCAATAGTGATGTTATTTCCCTATGCAGCTCGAGTTTCAAAGGAAAAATTCTCTCTATCTTACTCAGTACTACTAGGAGAGCTATCTATGATCATATAGACAGTCTATTATTTACTAGGTCCTTCCTTCAATCTAGAAGAAGGATGTAATGAATTCTTTCCACTCGAAATAAAAAAATAATTTGCTATTCTGCTTTGGGAAAGTATTTAGAAATAACTCTTGTTTCTGGAAAATATATGTGCAAAAACAACTCTGTTTCTCGTCAATCGGAGGAACTCGACCAAGTGACTATAAGGTACCCACCATTACTCTCTCTATCCAATTTAAAGCTTATTAACCACATCAAAAAAATCCCTCTCTTGCTGGTCAACAACCTTCCCATGCTCCCTATCTGGATAATAAACCCCTCTCTCCCTCAGGTAAAAGATGGAACCTCGTTCAGCCCTGGATAGAGGTGTAACTTATTTTCTGGGAGACGTTTCCTTAATAACATAAAAGTGGAATACATGCCAAATACTTTGTCCCCCAGGACAACGCCTACAGTGGGTTTCGCGGTTCATAAAAAATATGTACACAAGTTTCATACCATCCTTAATAAATGGTGGGACGAAGGAAGGTCTTTCAGATCCAAAAGGCTGAAATCTTTTTAATCCTTTTTCATACCATCCTTAATTAATCTATTTAATCCTTTTTCAAAATTCTTTTTAAGTTCACATATTTCTATTCTATTCATTATAAAGTTCTTTCTTATATTTGTTCTCACCTTTTTAGTGTTTCATAGAATATTTAATATTTAAGGTTTTAGTACTCCTATCAGTAAAACAGAGGAAGAACCTATATTGATTAATAATTGTGGATTATTTGAATTTGTAGTGGAAGCTTTGAAAGATCTCATTTCTAGATGAAGTTTATAGTGTTGTTATGGTCTAAAGTCTAAACCTTTAGTTAATTGAGAAATTTAGTGGAAGTTATTAGTGAAATCATTATTTATTATTAGTGATACAAACATTACAATGGTTTAATTGAAAAATTTCACATATAGGAGGTTTGTACAAATTCTTATCTCTTTTGTAAGTAGTTATGCTTGGTGATTACTAAAAAGGGGCCAAAAACCTTACTAACCAGATATTGTTGAATGATAATGTCATTTAAATGTTATTGAGTTAGAAATACTATTTTGTGTTGTGTTTAGGAATACAATATGATTAATGAAATACAAGAATATCATAAATCGATGAATCAAAGAGGTATTAAAGAACATCAAAGATAATTTCATTATTAGTTTAATCATGCTAATATTTGGGAAGGGACGTGATCATTGTTAGAATATTTGGATCACCTAAAGAAGCTAATTAAACTTTTGATGTCAATTAGTGTGCCCATCTCAAAGGGAAAAAAAGCACATCATATTAGATATTCTACCTTAGTCTAGGAAGATGATCATCATATCCTTGGAGAGAGATGATCATTATATCATTGGAGAACATGTTGGAGTCATTGCAGTTGGAAAAATTAACAATTTAATGGTTGAAAAAAGAGAGACAAATGTAAACCTTAAAATCGTTGAATGGTAGCTTAATGTTGTACTCATAATATCAATGCTAGATTATTAGATTTTTTGAGTAAATAAAGATGGATATATCCACTATAATTGTTGAAAGTTGGGACATAAGAAGTATGTGTGCATGGAGAAGTTTAGGGGCTAATCTAAGTCCATGGGCTAAATTTAGAGGTTTTAAATTTTTAATAGGTTATTTTTTATTAAACACATTTTAGGTATGATTAACCCACATTTTATTTATTTATTTTTAATGAATAGGAGATTAGGCCCATCGAAATTAGAAAGGGGACCAAGATAAAACAATATTGTTCCTCTTAAAATCAATTTAAACCTTTGTTTGCTCATGAAAATCTCTAGGAATCTCCCACTCACCCTTGATTTCAAAAAATGGCAGTTGTTAGGGGATCTTTCATCTAGATTTTACAAGTTTCTTAATGTTCACGTCAGAATGGCATTTTATAATTATCACCAAGTCGTATAGCAACCCATTTGGATCTAGGAGAGTTTGGAATTCCATCACCTTAGATCAAAAGTTTACACAAGAAAAATGGGGAGTGTGAAGAATGTGATTGGTGATGCGACAATATCGTTTCTATGGGTGTTTAGGGCATCATGCCTGGGGGTGGGACTTCATTCATAGTTGTGTATTTATATGTGTAGGAGGGCATGACACTACTTGTAACCACTGCCATTTTGTTTCTACATGTGTTTGTGTTCTCCTTTATGCGATATGCCATGAGTGGAGCAACCTAGAATCCCACTGTCTTTTTTGCTTCTTTTGCATTGAGTGTTGTTAGGTATTTTGACATGTTGCTTGTTTTTTTAATGAATTTTATGGTTCTCAAAGGATTTTGTAGGGTTGACACTGTATTTTGTGGTTAGTCCAATATGCATATGATTCATTATTCTACTACTAGCTCTGTAATAGTTTTGCATCCGTCCTTTCATTGACTTAACTTGAACCAAAGTCTTGACATCTCCACATTTCGAGCGACTTTCATGTTTTTATTTTTTCATGGGATTATGTCATGCATAGTAGGGTTGGGCTTTAGTAATGTTTGGAAGAAAGTAGATAATATTTGGTTGAATATACATTTGTTGACCAACTTGGAATGCACATTTGCATTCCATATAGAATGGAAATTTTGTTTAGAATAGTTCCAAGTGAATTGAAATAAACAATACACATTTAGAGTTTTTAACCCTCTAATTTGGTAAGGTGTGTGCATGAATGAGGTGTATGTGTGCCCGTGTACTAGCATGGAGAGATAAATGAGGATTGAGGTTTCGGTGAACCCTCGTATTAATAATGATTTTATTTGGCTCGGTGCTGAAAATTTTCATTGTTTTTTTCCAAAAATATTCCTAGAGTATAGTGGTCAATTTCTATGTATTCTAGTAGTTAGATTGAGGTACCAAACTACCACTAAAAGAGGACTTGTTTTGTGATCATTCATTGATATTGATCTCATATTCAATATTTTTTTTGTATATGTTTTCCTATTAGTATATATGGTTTTATACTTTATCAAAAAATTCACCAAGACTTCACAATATTTTATACTTTACTAAAAGATTAGCTAAGACTTTACAAGGTTTATCAATTTAGTGAAAGATTCACCAATATTTTACAAGGTTTTATAATTTAGAGAAATGTTTGCCAAGTTTTTACAAGATTATATAATTCAATGAGAGATTCACCAAAAAAATTATATATGCATACAATAACATTGATAAAATAGCCTTCATATTTTCTTATATGTCATGGGGATTTTCCCATTATTATATAAAGAAATTTAGGGGGTTCTTAAATTTTTCCTTGTACGTGTGTCCTTACATAATGAAGAAATTGAAAGGGAAAAGACAAATCAATTTAGGAAAATGTAGTGGAAGATGGTTTTAAGACCCAAGGATAATGACAAAATGTTATGTGTTGACAAGTACATTCGATGAGAAGTGAAAATATATTTTGTAAATGGACGTATGCTCTCCTTATCACAATATTTCTTATCATGAGTGGATTTCATATTATAAGAAGTCGGGAGGAGAGGTGTCCATGGTGAATAATACATGTTTTAATGTTGAAACTCGAAGTAATGCCATTATCTTAAACTTAAACCTATATAGGTGATGTGTTTTGGTGATGTTTTACATGTGCCTGGAATGCAAGAGAACTATGATGGAGGGAAATGGTAAAATTAATGTTTGACAAGGTAGAACACAATGTTTCTTGTAGAAGAATGAATAAACGTTTACCAAGGAAGTATGGTAATTTACTTTGTCTCGAATCTTGATAATTTCGACCACTTAAAGTCAGGAAGGTAGTTGAATTTAATGGGATATCATTATAAATAGATTTGTGGGTGAAGGAAATTGAATTTAGTGAAAGTTCATCCTTTGGTAGAGGAAATTAAGACACATTGTTGCTCGATGATTAATGTGTCTAAGAAGAATATGGTCTTTGGGATTAATGAGTAGATAAACTCTAATATAAAATTATTTTTTTGTTAGAGTTGTGGGAAATTTATACAAAGTTGTGCAACCCTTCCCACTTGAGGGGTGAAGCCCTTGAGGTTGTCAACAAGGCACAATATTGTGTCACTGAAAGCAAATGTCATGAACCCAAATTGATCCTGCAAGATCTTGTTAGTAAACCAAAACAAAACAAAACAAAATAACATGAAATAAAACTTAAGAAAGGTGGAGAGATACAAAGCACAATAAGAAGAAAATTCTAGAACCAATTTAGATTGCCCAATGGTCAAGCTTTTTGTATGTAGTGTCACCTAAGATGCGTGGGATTCAAATAGAAGCCAACAATCTCCATTAGGGAGGTCCTTTTTGTCCACACTAAATGCTAAATAACTTGAAGAACAAATGAGAGAAACACTTTCCCTTTGGAGGAAGCTGGAAAAGAAACTCGAGGAATTCCAATGGTTATAGGAAGAGGTGGAATATGTGGGAAAATTTGCACAAAGGTGTGCAACCCTTCCCACTTGAGGGGTGAAGACTTTCAGGTTGTCAACCAGGCTCAATATTATGTTGCTGAAAGAAAATGGAATGACCCCAAATTGATCATGCAAGCTCTTGTTAATAAACCAAACCAAAAAAAAAACATGAAAAAATGTTAGAAAACTGGACCGCAGAGCAATAACACATATACAGTTAAATCATTAAACAAGATGCAAAATAGGCTCCACAACCAACAATCTCCCACTTGGAGACTAATCACAACAACTCCACCGCTACTACACTTGCTGGACTATGCTCTGGACCTTGGACTTTGCAAATTTCTTGTTTTCACCTTCATGCTTGAAGGCCAACAGAAATTGAGCAGGAACTCAGTTTCTCTCTCGTTACTCCCTTTGTCAACATGTCTGCAGGATTCTGGCTAGTATGTATCTTTTCCATTTTTAACAGTTCTTTATCTAGAACAGATCTTATGAAGTGGTATTTGAGTTTTATATGTTCAGTCTTCGAATGAAAGGATGAGTTCTTTGCAAGATGAATGGCACTCTAGCTATCACTGTACAACCTACTATTCTCCTACTTCTTACCCAATTCTTCCATGAACCTCTGCAACCAAATCATCTCCTTACTAGCCTCTGTAGCAGCAACATACTCTGCTTCTGTTGTTGAAGGTGCAAAAACTTGTTGCAGTTTTGAAATCCAACTTACTGTTGTTCCACCCACAGTAAACACATACCCAGTGGTGCTTCTCCTCCTATCTTTATCACCAGCCATATCTGCATAAACATATCCCTATAGAACAGTGTCTGAACCTCCAAAACATAATGCATGTGAAGTGGTACCTCTCAAATACCTAAGAATCCATTGTACTGCTTTCCAATGCTCTTTACTTGGATTATTCATATACCTGCTCACAACTCCCACTGCATGTGCAATATCTGGTCTTGTGCACACCATGGCATACATCAAGCTTCCAACCGCTGATGAATAGGGAATCATGGACATGTAATCTATTTCTTCCTGTGTCTCTGGACACATCTCCTTACTTAGCTTGAAATGTTTGGCTAAAGGTGTACTAACAGGTTTTGCATTATGCATTCTAAACCTATGCAACACATTTTCTACATACTCACCTTGAGACAGCGTCAATTTGTGATTTTTCCTGTCTCTTGTTATTCTCATACCAAGGATTTGCTTTGTAGCACCCAAATCCTTCATCGCAAATGAATTAGCTAGTTTTCTTTTGAACACATTTATATCCTGCATGTTAGACCCTGCAACAAGCATGTCATCCACATACAATAACAAGATAATATATCTTCTATTATCTAGCCTCTTGAAATAAACACTGTGGTCAGAATGACATCTATCATAACCTTGTTTTGTCATAAACTTATCAAATTTTAAATACCACTACCTTGGAGCTTGCTTCAGGCCATACAAGCTCTTCTTCAAGCTACAAACCAAATTCTCCTTACCTTTTACCTCATACCCATGTGGCTGCTGCATATAAATCTCTTCCTCCAAATCCCCATGGAGAAAGGTTGTTTTTACATCTAACTGTTCAAGATGCAAATCTTTTACCGCCACTAGACTTAAAATAGTTCTAATTGAAGTCATTTTAACAACAGGAGAAAATATTCATCAAAGTCTATACCTTTATTTTGTGCAAACCCCTTTACAACAAGTCTAGCCTTGTACCGCTTCTTTCCTCCATCTTCTTCCTTCAACCTGTAAACCCATTTATTCTGCAATGCCCTTTTTTCTACAGGCAACTTAACCAGATCCCAAGTCTACTTTCTATTGATGAAATTGTCATTGATGCCAACATGGACTTGCAGTGGCCCCACAGGATGTCATTGATGCCACCAAGTCCCACCTGCAATGCCTAGACCCCTTACAGAGTGGGTTTGCACCTTGCAATGCCTTGGATCCCAAACAGAGTGGGTTTGTGCCTTGAAGCACCTTGTACCTGGTTGACAAGGTCCATGTACCCACAAGCTTGGATCTTGATGCCACCACCTTGCTGAAGATGTTGAAGACCCTGCTGATGGCGTTGAAGACCTTGGAGATGGTCTTGAAGACCTTACAAAAGTTGGAGAAGCCCTAGATGGGTTGGAGAAGCATTAATGACCTATTATGTGGTCATTCATGCTTTGATGGTGTCATGGTACCCTAAGAGAAGGTCTGGCAACCCCACAAGTGATATCATGATGGATCTTGACCCATAGAGGTCCCCTTGCATGGCTAAGGTGGTTGAAGAAGCCCATGATGCCTCTTGCTTGATGAAGAAGCCTTTGGACCCACATTTGTTGGATTAAAGGTCCTTGATGACTTAATGAAGTCTTGGAATTCTTGAAGATGGTCCTAAGTGCATGAGAAGGTTTGGCACCCACTTACATGGTCGTATGATGGCACTTATGATCTTAGCACACCCTTGCATGTGGTACCCACACACTTAGTGCCTAGGTGATGGGGTGCTTGGTCATACATGACATGATGATGGGTTCCTCGATGACTTGTGGACACACCCCTATGTGCCATAATGATGTGGCAAAGAAGTGGTGAAATAAAAATATTATTAATAAATGGAATATCTTATATCATATGTGGACAAGTCAAATAACAAATAATAATAATAATAAATAATACACTACCTTAAAGTTTGCCCTAATATCAAGGATGTGGACAACTCAAGTGACTATATAAGCACAAGCGTTCTCCACTCCAAAGAGAAAAAAATACGAAGGAAAAAGACATCTCGCTGAACCGAGGAAAAAAAAAGAACTCGCTGGCTGAGAAAAATGGACTAAGGAATTTCATGGAGCATTAGAACATTTTTATCTTATTTTTCTCCCTTTTATGTTCAATTCGTGGTACTGTGGAAACTTGAAAGAGTCGATCTCTCTTTTAAAATACCTGGACGCTCTTATAGTCCAAGTTTGTTACTAGTGAGGAAGTCAAGTTTATTCCTTGTGGATCCGTGATTAGAAACTGAGACGGGAGTCTTTAAAGGGGCGACCCATTTTGGTGTTAAAACACAGCCGAGAGCGTATGGAGAGTCATAAAACCAGCAGACAGACAGCAAAGTGGTTGGGGAGCTCGTGAGCTTAGTGAAGAGGTCGAGAACTTCTTAAGATTGCCGCGAGTTTGGAATGGAGATCGAGATGTAAGAGATTGGAAAGTGCAGCTAACATCACAACTTGTGAGTGTAGATTCCCTTAGCAGTTGAGCATCATTACTTTGGTGTAATTCTTGGTATACTTAAGATCTAATACCTGTGTTGCGGCATATCTCTAAGGACCGTGGGCCATTTGTGGAGGCCATAGACCTGTGAAAGGGGCAAAGATATACAGTTGGGTTATTAGTAGAGACTTATCCTTTCAGCAGAGTGCTAGCTTCATTCCTGAGCATGATATCAGTCATCCACATCAACGTTCTTAACTACAAAAAATCAACAAATAAATGTGTTGGTTGAGATCATAGGGTGTACATAGAAGATCACGGAGATCAAACCATGAAAACCCGAGTCAAACTCTGAGAAGGCACTCTGAATTTTTTTTTTTGAGTACAAAAGATAAATGAACGGTTAAGTTTTGCAAAACGCAAAGAGAACAATGTATTGGGCTACACAACGTATAAGAATGCACTTCACAATGATGAGATCACAAGCTTTATATCACATCAACAAATGATGAATCACAGATTGTCCTTGTGCTTAGATAGCAGTTGTCTTCATGTTTGGTTTGCAAGGAATATACATGGTAGCAGGTTCTCATTGCCAGCAAGGATGTATTGATCTAAAATGACAGGTATGTACTCTTTGTTTAAGAAAATGGTGCATTGATCAAGCAACCACAGAGGAAGCTCATTGGTTGCTTACTCCATGCAGAGATTCAGAAAACGCAGACGTGGTTCAATTCTGGGAACCTGACACTATCATGTTCAAGGACCTATGCAGTAGAGATGGCATATACATGACTAGGTGATGATATACATAAACAATGATGTGCACAAATACATTGACCTTAATGACTGAATATGATGAACTGTGTGATGAGATGAAATTGATTTTACTCAGCGAAGACATGACCAATGACAAAGTAGACAAGACAAGTTGTATTGCAGAATCTTGACTAGCATAATGTTACACCTACAACTATGAAGACTTTGATGATGACCAAACCTTGATGATTAATAAGCAGTATTGATGAGAAGACTAAGCAGAGTTGCAACAGTGAAGAGGATGAGCAACATAGAATGACCAGCAGGGTTGACCAGTGGAAGAAGGATTGACTAGAGTTTCATGAGCAGCAATGAGCAGATGAACAAGATGATTGATGAGCAGCGTTGATGAGCAGATGATAAGCAAATTATGAGCAGCGGTATTGATGATTAGATTGATGAGCAGACCTATGACCAACAGTAGAGAAGATTAGCAATGTTGATGATAATAGCTGCCCATGTTTACACAGTGAATGCTTGACTGTGTTACCTTGACAATGGTAGACTTGACAAGTATTATATGCTTACCTTGACAATGATATGCTTGAGTATGGCAGTGAAGAATGATGATCAAAGAAGAGGATGAGCAGTAGTGAACAATGATGATCAGAGAAGAGGATGAGCAGTAGTGAAGAATGATGATCAGAGAAAAGGATGAGCAGCAGTGAAGAATGATGATCAGAGAAAAGGATGAGCAGTAGCAGAACAGATTGAAGAGGCAGGTGATGTTGATGTGACAATGAGCTTTAATTGTAAAAGCAAACTTGTCTTGCCTTTGAGGTTAGGATACCTCAAACCCTTCTTAGCAGGGTATAAGAAAACCAGGCAGGGTCCTGGATGAAAAGTAGGTGCTCTTTGTATCAGTAGGTGCTGATTTTACCTCACGATTGTAGCCGGTCCAAAACTAATATAAAAAGATTACAAAATTATATGGTGTTGTGTTCTTTTGTGTTATGGTTCTTGATTATTCAAATGCTTATGATATGTGAATGATGAAGTGAAAGATGTTTATGAAATGATTGTGAAATTGGCATAATAGTGGAGTGATGAATTGGTAGTTAATTGTGACAAGTTAAGAAAAGTTTTAAAATTGGATTTACATTGATTCACCCCCCCCCCTCTCAGTGTCCAACACTTTCTTACCAATGATTCCATCTCCTCATCCATGCCTTGCTCCCACTTCTTTCTAGTTTCTACCTACATTGCTTCTTCATAACATTCTGGTTCACCAGAATCAGCCATCAATAAATAATACAGTGAAGGAGAGAATCGTTCAGGGGGTCTACTTAACCTAGTAGACTTTCTTACAATTGTAGGAGTTTCAGGTACCTGTTGTTGCTCTTGATTTTCTAGTGCCTTTGGAACTTCGTTTTCTTTGATTTCATCAAGCATTGTGTACTCTGTGTTTTCCTTTTCTTCTTTCTTTCCCTACAACTAATCTTTGTACGTGACCTTTTCATTGAATACTACATCTCTACTCCTAATGATTTTGCGATTTTTAAGATCCCATAAGCGATAACCAAAACCATCAACCCCGTATCCAATAAAGGTACATTTATTGGATTTAGCCTCAAGCTTTGTTCTATCATATTTATCAATGTAGACAAATGCTTCACAACCAAAAGTTCTCATAAATGAGTATTTTACCTGTTTACCTATCCATGCCTCCTTTGGAATGCCACCATCCAAAGTGCTTGAAGGCCCTCTATTTATTAAATAAACAACAGTGTTTACAGCATCAACCCAAAACTGTAAGGGAAACCCTACATGCAATCTCATACACCTTGCACGCTCCATGATCATTCTGTTCATCATTTCTGACACACCATTTTCTTGTGGTGTTCTAGGGACTGTCTTCTCTCTACGAATCCCATTGTGTGAACAGTAACTGTCAAACTCCTTGCTGCAATACTCGCCTCCATTATCAGATTTGAGACATTTCAACCTTTTTCCTATCTCATTCTCATCCAAAGCTTTCCACTTCTTAAAAGTATCAAACACAACAGATTTTTGTCTAATGCAATAAACCCAAGTTTTTCTAGTTGCATCATGAATAAAAGTAACATAATAACGAGAGCCACCAAGAAATTGTACGAGAGCCATCATGAATAAAAGTTTTTCTAGTTTTTAGTAGATTATATGTTATATGTTGATAACGCCATATTATACATGTTAGCAAAATTTGAACGGTAACATACACCATCTTATTAATAAAACTTCAATTATAAGTAAGACGTCAACAAGAAGATCTAAACAATGATTTACAAAGACCACGCATAAATTCACAATAATCTTAAAAGAACACATAACTTAGTTAAAAGTACAAAATATGAAAAAGAGGCTTTATACCTAATGAATTGCAAAATTTAGTCTATCGATGACGACCACCCTAAGAGGTTATATATTCAATTGATGTAATATATGGCATGGTTAAAAAAGACATGAAGGAAAATAAATCGTTTTCCAGTGGCTCCAAGCATTTGCTATCAACACTAATCATTTATTATGATTAAGATAATGTTAGGACTATGACAATGCTTGCTTACTCTTTTGGTACGATTCATGGTTCATTTTGTTTTTGGTTAGTGGTTTGATTTTAGTATAAGTCTAGGTTTATAGACAAACTCGTTGACAAATAATATCATACTATGCATGTTTATATTTAAGTTTTAAAAACCTCTTAAACAAAATTTAATATAATAAATAACATTGAAGAATTAAAGTTTTTTATTCAATATATTATACTTAACATTAAAGAATTTATATTTTTTATTAATATATATATTAAGATTAATTATCCAAAATTCCATGAAGGGAGGTTTTTGATTAAAAGATATATTAGAGAAATATTAATAATATATTTTTTAAAGCAGAAAAGAAATTAAAAAGAATGTTTAATATTCAATGAATGTAACTTTTTTTTTATCTGAAGAAAAAAAGTCTGTCTTTGATATTCATATTATGAATAAAAGGGCATCTGAAGTGCCATCCCTGAGAAGGGTTACATCAACATGTTCAAAGAAATAAAATCGGATAACTGAGAACCAGAATTAAGTCACAACACAACAAGCTGCCAAGGGGGAGATCCAGGAACTAGCCCATCATACACAGTCCAATCCAAGACAAAAGAGATCTTGTCCATCTAAACCATCTCTACCGTGAACATAAGTGTGCAGTTCTGCTATCAGAAGTCACCCACTCC
>LPNX010281477.1:4135-24016 GCA_001517045.1 Pseudotsuga menziesii
TCTATTGAAGATTTGCCATTCAGAATGAAGAACCCAATGTTAAGGCTTTCAAGCTGCTAAGTGTGGTTTTGAAGCTGCTGACGTGGGATCTAAGTATGGTTTAGTGCTGAGTATGGTTTTGAAGCTGTTGACGTGGGATCTAAGTATGGTTTTACATCCAAGTGCAAGTATGATGGTTTAGCCATTGTAATATTTTGAAAAGTGATGATTTTCCTGTAAAGTTATATGGAAATTAATATGAGTATTTGAGAAAACTCATATTTATTGTAATACTTTTGACATCTCATATAATATAATTTGTGGTTTAAAACTTATATATATGGTTGTACTTTATGTTATGTATCAATGTTGTAATTATTAACTAATTAATGTGACATTGTATGGTTTACATGTGTAATAGATATTATTTACAAGTGTTATAATTAATTATAATGTGACATTTCATAATTCACAAGTGTATTAGATTAGAATAAATGTATGATTCTTTTTTTTAATTAAACATAATATCATATTAAAAATTTATATTGATTAATAATGGACACCATTCAAACTACTAAAATATAATGACCACACATAAAGCGACTAAAAATGACTAAATTAGTGACCAATAATTGAGAGATATGTGACTAAACAATGAGATATAAATGGCAAAAAAAATGACCAAAATTCGTATATCAATGACCAAAAAACAGTTTTGGTGGCTAATTTATGGTCTTTTATTACGCGACCAAATTTGGTCATATTTTAGCTTGTCATGTAGTCATTAATTTGGTCATAAATGTGGTCATATAATTGGTCATTGATTCAAATACATGACCAAATCAATGACCAAATATATGACCAAATTAATGACCAACCGACAAGCTATAAATGACCAAAATAAAAATGACCAATTTTGGTCGCGTAATAAAAGACCGTAAATTAGCCACCAGCGATCGCCAAACCAAAAGTGGTCATTGATATGCGGATTTTGGTCCTTTTTTTTGTCACTAATCTCTCATTTTCCACTAGTATAAGTACCTGTAGTGCCAAATCATTCAACCTCCGTAAATATATAAAAAATCAATACAAGCCATATCTGTACAATTATTTAATATTCTAAGATGCATTTTTATGACAATGTCGACATACCTTTATAATGCTTCCCATCACCTTTTAAGCCTTATTTTTAGACTAGCCCCGCATCATCTTGAATTCAAACATGGATTTACTCGATGAGAACAAACTAAAAAAATGATAGAAAAAAATAACACTCATTAATAATCCCCCCTTGGTTTCGAGAAAGAATGATTGGATCCTTCTAATATTGGAGAAAATATCCCTCATTACGGAGCAACAACGAAGTCAATATTGACTTTGATGTTGATCTGTTTGATTGAGGGAGGTTTTATCCAAGATTACACAAATACAATAAATTATTATGTATTGAACATAGATGGCCACATGAAGGAATAATATCTTATGGCCCCTCACCCCCACTCACATCACTCTCAATTTTCCATACTCAATGCATGTACTAGAAAAAAATATTAAATTTATATACAAAAAAGTGGATATAGCTAATTATAAAAAATAATTATAGATAGTGTTTATTAAGTCACTTATTTCTAGGTTTCTTCTTTTTACATAATCAACAAGCAACTCATATTCTACAACTTGTCGTTAAGTTCTCGTTGCATCCACAACTTGTTGTATTGTCTGCTTAGCAGAGTACTTGTGATGTGGTTACTGCTGCAAGGGGGTGGGATTTGCTGCAATAATGTAAAAATGTTAAATTGATATCTTATGATATTATAATGACAAGCTTTTCATTAAAAGAAAATATTATAGAGGTGATTTTTACATGATGTGACCACATCATGTACTTCGTGTCCCTCTATAGGCTCATCTTGAATAGCACATGAGCCTCTACATTCTTTGCAGTTGAAAAACAAAAAAGTAAAATTAATATTCACCATTTGCAATGAAAAATTTTAAATTGTAGCATATGAATTCATTCATTACCTATATTCTAAGCATGACCTTCGATAGGTTGTTCTCCATCGTTGACATTAGGTGGATCGTTGATTTCTTGCTCAAAATTGAGTCAATATTTAATTGCAAATAATTATAATGAATCGATTGCACAAGTAATCATTATTAAATAAAATTCATTGATTTTATATACCTTCATGCAAGATGGATCATTCGAATATTGTGTTTTCCCAAACAAGCTTTTTCGGCGTTCAACAATAGCTTTAAAGTCGTGCTGGAATCCAAGATTGAAGTATCCCTCTATGGGCACTTCATTGAATCGATCGGGATGCATCTTTGCATAAATGCCATGAAATTACCTTTTAAATTTCAATAAAACAAAAAGATAAAGTTGCAATTTATTTTTTGGATGTAATATTGTTTTTTTATACTTACAATTAATGTTGCCAAATTGGAATAACCACAAGGGCCAAGCTTGTGTTGTCCAATTTTTTTTTTCTGTCCTTTGTGGTATTTGATGTGTTTGATAACCTATGAAAATGTTGAATTATGTTATATGTTTCATATTTGATCTAAAAATTAATAAGAATAAGGTTTATAATTACATTGATGAAAGTGTTGCATACCTTTTTGTTCCTGGAGGTAGATTTCCTTCTTTTCCCAAAGCCCTCTCCTTTCCATCCTATACTAGGGATTTCAACTATCTTGTCGGGATCATCGCAGGGAGCTCATACATAGGTTTTGTTTCTAGATGAAACCTAAATTGTTCCCTCGTAATTCTTATATATTGGCCGACCTTCTTTAGGACCTCCTATCTATTGAAGGTCTCGTTGCCGAACATACCAACCAAGCGATTAATGAGCTGAGCTTTTATTTATTTATTTTGTTTGTCCCACCTTGTGCGGATGTTGGGCCCAAATATCTCCAATGAGAGATCATTTAGATGTTTATAAAAAACATCATTTCCTGCAAGACGAGCATACCATCACTAGTTGTAAAACAATGCTTTTTTATAATATTACAATAAAATTATAAACAATAAGTTAAATAATGTATAAATACCTCGGATCTTCTCTATCTTTATGGGAACAATATTTTTGTCCACCAAAAATTTTGTCTACAGTGTACCCATGCTAGTGATAGCGGAAGACTTAGGAAATGCTGCTTGAGAATTATCATTACTAATATCCGCATCGGCTCCTTGTTCTGTACCATTTGGTGTGCACCAGCCACTAGAGGGTGCACTCACATCTAGCATCAAGGGTGTCATAGAGTGTGTTTTCGACTGTTCGGTCGACAAAAACGACACTTGTGATGCATGTGGATTCATATACTCTTGTGAGAACTCTCCACGACCATCACTAATACAAATGTTGCTGTCACCATTAGTGTGTGGGCGCAAAAAATACTGTACATACAAACAAATTGTTATTCCATGATCATATACACAGAAAAATTATAAAATTATAAATGAATTTATCTGCTTATTCAATATCCTATAACTTGCTTTCAAGGCCTTAGATCTCTTCACTAAAACATCAACCTTTGCTTTAATCTTGTTTGTCTGTGGTGAAATGAATAACAGACGAAAGATATCCTCATTAATTTTTGAAGGTATTCTCTATCCACAAGAGAACCATCCAAACTATCCTTAGCTACATCCTTTAATAGCATCCACAAGTAAATTTGAACCCAAAATCCGATGGCATGTTTCTCTGAATTTCGACAATACTTCGTCTAACATCCGGCAAGGTGGAATATTTTTAAATGTCAGTAGAATTGCGTCGTATATTCGGCGATCCTAACAATACGTCATAAATACAACAAAAGTTAGTTGCATGACCAACATGTAAATGCAACGATATTATTTCAAATCTCCAACACATATATCATCGATTATCTGACTTTAATGTCCTAGATGGTCGTCGATTTCGGTAAAAGTGTCCGTTAATCAACCCTTAGTCCACCCAAATTTTAGGTTAACTGACTTCTTAATCTAGCCACAGTATTGGTTAATCAACGACACAAGTGTCAATTAACTAACAATTTGGTTGGATTAAGAAATCAGGTAACCCACACCATAATCCCACCAAATTGTCAATTAACCCACACATATGTCGTGAGAAGTTCAACGTTGTAACACCCCCAAATTCTCAAATTATGTCGTTTCTTGGTGGGGAAGCGAATAATTTATTAATTGCAAAGCCGAAGTGGATGCAACCAAATGACGGTTTGTAAGGGATTCGTTCCCCACAACGCCAAACGGAGACGTGAGCTACCCAGTATTTAGGATTTAGAACTGATTCGATGGTGGAATCAGGGGAAGGGTTGTTCTTTATATATATATATATATATATATATATATATATATAGTGGAAGAGATGGGGGAGAATCGACCCCTGGAGGATATGGAATATTTTGATCTATCCTAGTATTGATGGGGCGAAACGATTGAGGTAGAAGCATTATGGAGGGTAAAGGATCCTGCCCTACGATGTTTTCAAGAAAACAATGCATTGGAAATTAAGAAAGGGCTGCATTTCAGATGGCATGAATAGTACGAATGCGGTATATCTCAGGATGGATGTTGGGAAATCCTATAATTATCGTAGGTCAGTTGTGAAGTGGAAGCTCCAATCCTCCAGTTGGGTGATTGAGGAATATAGTTCCTAGATTTCGCTATTTCTCGACAATGGTGATCTTTAAATAGCAATATAGGAGACGTTGCTGTAGTGGCCAAATGTATTAGTCACATAAAATGAATTTTGGACTACCAATGGTATGGGCCACGCTTGGCGTTGGATATTCACCTGTTAATGATTGAGTAATCTCTCCATATGGAAATTTTGAACTGCTATAGATTTCTGATATGTAGTTTTTGATTTCCATATCACTTTTTATCTTTCATTTGATTATCACAGTTATGGATCTGCATAGTTATGCAACTTACAGGTTTTGGTTCAGATATGAACATGTGAATAGTTCATTTTAGATGTCCGTGTTTTCGGTCAGTTTGAAATCATTTTGCATTTTCTAAATCTAAATAACCTTTGTGTTTTTCAGTTGAAATTGTTTATTTTTGCATCTGCCTAGTCTAAATAACCATAGATCTGTGATTTTACAATATTTATGCATGCGTTTTCATTGAAATCGATTATGGGATGTGGCGGGAATGATTGTATTTTTACTTTTACTTCCCGATATTAGATTTATGATAAGTACACCTACGTTTTTATTTATGCTACAAAGATGTGATTTCATAGTGGGTGTCTTGATTGATTTTGTCTGTGACTTTTAATTCAATCCATGTATTAGATCTAAACCATTTATGGCTTCCAGCGTGTAGCATTTAGGTATGGTAATTTACCTTTAGAGTAATCACATCACTCAAAATGATAATAAAAAATATATACAACATCTAACTAATCGTGCTCGAGAGCATTGTTGTGCCACCTCACGTATCAATTCATAATGCCATGTGATGGAAACAAGTTTGGGGTATCCCAACTCTCAAGGAAACACCTATGTTAGATCAGGGAAGGGGATAAGAAATAAGAAAGGATGTGGAGATAAGACGGTGTTTCGATGCACACGTATGGACCCATGTGGAATTCTAGCTTTAGTTTTTTGGTGATTATCTTTTTAATATTAAACAAAGGAAGTTAAGACTATAACGGAAGGATTGGTACTAGCCTGTGTGACGATTATGGAAGACGTCATGATGATTATAAATTTTCAGTTGGAAAATACAACAACCATATAATTACTGTGATTGATCTTACTCAATAAAGAGATAATGTGATCCCTGTAGTTTTTGTAATTAGTAATTGGTGTTATTTCATCCATTTGCAATGTTGGAGAAGGATTGTGCCTTATTAATTATCTCATACATCATTTACTATGTATTTATGTGATCATTGAGAAGACCGTAATAATCCACAAGTGTTGAAAGAAGGCATTTATTGTATATTGAGTATTAGCTTGGGTTTTTTATTCATTGTGTATATGTGGGAAAATTTTAGAGTCGATCCCTTAGGGTTCAAGGTATGATCTATATATATATATATATTCTTGTTGAGATATGAATTCTATAGATATAAATAAGTTATATTTAGATTATAATTATATATGCACCTTGGTTCATGTATGTTCCATTATATATATCGAGGACATGAATTCTATAGATATAACCAAGTTATATTTAGATTATAATTATATATGCACTTTTGTTCATTTATGTTCCATTATATATATCGAGGACATATATATATGTGTGTCCTTAATAATGAACTAGAAAAAGATGTAAAGATATATCACTATGTTATGATATAGAGAATGAGTGATTATAAGTAAGAAAGATATATCACTATGTTAGTATGGATATATCTTGTAATGAAAGTGATTATAAGCAATAAAGGTATATCACTATGTCAGTATGGGTATATGTTGTATCTTGAAAATGTACCAGCATTGATTGAAGAATATCCATGCTCTCGAATAGTTTTTGTGTATAATAAAATATATATATGAGCATTGGATTACGATTATCCATGCCATTGAATAGTTTTTGTATATTGATAATATACCAGCATTGATTTAATTTTATCCATTCCTTTGGATAGTTTTTGTATATTAAGAATATACCAGAAGGAAAAACTCTCAAGTAAGGAAAGTAGTAATTGACGAGGATACTCAATGGAAGATATTGGTAGTGGATGTGCCATGAAATTGTAAATATTCTTTTGATAAAATAATATAAACAAGATTTGTTGGACGTAGCCTCATGCATGGGGTGAACCACGTATATGATGTCTCCCTTTTTGTTCTATGTTTTTAGGATTTCATATACTCTTTTTCATGATGGTATTTGATGTATGGATAATGCACATTAAATCCGTATGATACACTATCTTTATTGTTTATTGTTTAAAGTTTTTGAGAAATCACATTGTTTGTATTTGTAATTGATACTTACTGCTAAACTATTATGAACTATGAAGAACCATCCACCCAAGTACTTAGTAGTAATATATGTATGGGACTAGAAAACTATTACTACTTTTCTAGGAAGAACCATCCACCCAAGTACTTAGTAGAAATAGAATAATGGGACTTTCGGATGTCTTAAAACCTCGCAAGTCACCTTGTTTTGTGATCTTGAATATTCGACTTCTTATTAAGATGACTTGCATTTGAATAAGTTGGCCAAATCTTATCATGGAAATATTTGATTCGATGTCCATAAATGGATTCAAATAAGACCATTTATAATTATTCTGAATGTGTCCATGGACATCGAAGTTTAGGCTCAGTCTTCAACAAACAATCATCCAGAATTATCTCATATATTGTTGTAAAAGTGGGACAATCAATGGTTGAAGCCTACGAGACCAATTAATTGCTTGACAAGATTGTTATTTACTTAAATTGCTCTTGTCCCACAATTCTTTCCATGGATGCAATAGTTTATTTTCCCATCATTTTCCTATGATGGAAGGAAGAAACACAAGCTTCCCACTTTCTGTGGAGTTTTCTGAAAGATCAAGTGTTTATTCTAGCATTTAAAATTGTATTATTCTTTTCCCAATTTACAATGCTTGATAAAACCCTTGAGTACTTACCCTCATTTCAAGGATGGTACCTACGGAAAACCCTATATTTTTTAGGTCACAAGGCTATGTAAAGACCAAGGATCAACGTATGTGGGAGATATTTTGGTGTAACATAAATGGACAATAATCAAATAAGTATATAGGATCAAATAATTCAAAATAATGTGTGTGAACTTTATGCAAATATTAAAGACACCATGTTATATATTATATTTCTACTGCATTTCAAGAATTTACAATTGACAATCTAACATAACCATAAAGAATAAAATATTTTCTAACATCTTTGAGGTTTTTAAGCAGTAAGAATTGGTACATTTTGGATGAATACCCTTATAGACTGGTTTCAAACAGTATATGCCAGCTACATAATTCATTTTGGGGAAAATCTCTTCTACTTTCATGGGCGTGGAACTGTACATGAGCTGTGAAATTCAGAGTAATATGAACATAATCTGGAATGAAATACATAGCATGAACATAATATGGCATGAAATAGATAATATGAACGTAATAAAGAATGAAACTGGAAACAACATACCTCCCCTCATCACATCTCATCCATTGTTAAGTTTTTCTATAAGTACATGTAGTGCCAAATCATTCAACCTACAAAATATATACAAAATAAATACAAGCCATATTTCTACCATTATTTAATAGTCTAAGATGCATTTTTATGAGAATTCCAACATACCTTTACAATGCTTCCTATCACCTTCTGAGCCTTCTTTTAGGACTAGCCCCTCATCATCCTAGATTCAAACATGGATTTAGTCAATGAAAAAAAACTAAAAACTTGATAGAAAAAAACTAACATTTGTGAATAATCTCCTCTTTGTTTCAAGAATAATTTATTGGAAACATCTAATATTGGAGCAAACCTCCCTCGTTCCATACTAGCAACAAATTCAACATTGACTTTGATGTTGATCTGTTTGATCGAGGGAGGTTTTCTCCAAGATTAAACAACTCCAAAAAATTATTCTATATTGAATAGGGCTAGCCACATGAAGGAATAATCTCTTATGGCCCCTCGCCCCCCTCACATCACTCTCAATTCCCCATACCCAATTCATGTACTAGAAAACAATATTAAATTTATATCCAAAAAATGTGGATTTAATTTATTATCAAAAATAAGTATAGATAATGTTTATTAGGTCACTTCTTTCCTCGTTTTTTTCTTTTTTCATAATCAGCAAGCAAATCACATTCTACAACTTGTCGTTCAGTTCTCGTCGCATGCACAACTTGTCATACTATCTTCCTAGTAGAGTACTCGCGACATGGTTGCTACTGCAAGGGGTCAGGATTTGTTGCAATAATGTAAAAATATTAAATTGATATCTTATGATATTATAATGACATTTTTTTCATTAAAAAAATATATGACAGATGTGTTTTTTACACGATGTGCCCACATCATGTACTTCATGTCCCTATATAGTCTCATCTTGTATAGTATGAGCCTCTACATTTTCTGCAACTAAAAAACTAAAAAGTAAAATTAATATTCACCATTTGCAATTGAAAATTTTAAATTGTAGCATATGAATTCATTCATTACCTGGATTCTAAGCATGACCTTCGATAGGTTGTTCTCCATCCTCAATATTAGGTGGATCATTGCTTTCCTGCTCAAAATTGAGTCAATATTTAATTGCAAATAATTATAATGAATAAGCTGCACAAGTAATCATTCTTAAATAATATTAATTGATTTTATGTACCTGCACGCAAGATGGATCACCAAAAGGTTGTGTTTTCTCATATAATCTTTTTTGGCATTCAACAACAGCTTCAAAGTCGTGATGGAAGCCAATATTCAAGTGTTCCTCTGTGGGCACTTTATTGAATCGATCGACCTGTATATTTTCATAAATTCCATGAAACTACCTTTAAAATTTTAATGAAATGAAGAAAAAAAATTGCAAATTTTTTTTCGATGTAATATTGGTTTTTTTATACTTACAATTCATGTCGCCAAATTGGAATAACCACCATGGCCAAGCTTATTCTATCCAATTTTTTCTTTTTTGGAATTTGTGGTTGTTATAGAGAGAAAATTCCTATTGCTTGGGGTATACTACAATAGAATGAATGACACCAGATATCAATCCATTCCAATATGCAAGAGAAATAAAGACAACTAACACTAAGGGATATGAAGTGTACCTTATTCAGGACGGTTGGTGTAGATCCCCATTGAGATTTTCCAACATGTTTACATTCACAATTCACTCTCGGCAAAAACAAACAAGACAATCATGCTATATATCAAAGTGTTAGACCTAATCTAGCATATATAAACCATCATGTATAAGCAAAATAACTACATAGATGGATACAATATTCATCGTAATGCACATATATTTGACATGAAATGGATATTTCTATTAATAAAATAGAGATACAATAGTGACAAGCTCTGTCGGCACTTCTTCAAACTGGATAAACCAAGTCCTCCACCTG
Organism: Pseudotsuga menziesii; assembly: GCA_001517045.1. NCBI lineage: Eukaryota > Viridiplantae > Streptophyta > Pinopsida > Pinales > Pinaceae > Pseudotsuga > Pseudotsuga menziesii. The sequence goes on from LPNX010281477.1 coordinate 14,197, forward strand.
GGCCTCCACCACTTCAATCCTCCATCACAATGGTAAGCTTACAAATCAAAGGAAAGCTTGGGAAGAACATCACTATGTGCTCCAAAGGGACAAAGGGATGCAGACTCAAGCACAAACAAGTGAGGCAACAATGAAGTATAGTTTACTTTCTCTCCAAATTCTCCTCCTTCAATGTATCCAAGAGGTTTAATATATATCCCTCCAAATGGGAAATTGAGGGTCGAGTCTGAGCATTCTCAAGGCATATGTGTTGTCATGTAAAATGACACTTCTTCGTCCGAGTACTGACACCAAATGTGTCGTCACACAAAAGGACAAAATGGATTGAAGTAGCCAAAACACTATAGATGGGAATGAAATTTGATACAACATTACCTTACCAGCTGGATTTATTTTTTGTATGGACATCAGGTTAACTATGTGACTATTTGCATAGAAATCGTTGTGTCATACATGATTATGTGTATTTCAACTCGCGTATATATCATTAGGGATTGCACCCACGGGTTTCCTTAAATCAAGTGATGTATCATACGTGACTTTCCAGTATCAATAGTCGCTTATGCCTTAAACCAAAGTTAAAAAATATAAACATGATTAGTCAACGACAGTTGGACCCTTAATCATAACTATCCAAAAATTCTCAACCATCTCATACTTCATAACCTCTCTCTTTCCTCATGTGTAAGTAGAGGATAGGGGTTGAGGCTAATAAATCATAACTTATAGAGAAAATTTATGCTTGTGGTTTTCCTTAAGATATCTTGGAGAAACAGTATTCAATGTCCTTGGTTTGCAGAGGATCACTTGTCTCAGATGTTGGGTTGTAATCTCACCACACCTGTTTATCAATAAAAAAAGTTCTTCTTCCAATATTGTGTCTTTACACTCTTATATATTGTGATTTCTAAATTATATTATTGTTTAATTATGAATATGTTATTTCATTAACCATTGATATAATATATAAGATATTGCAGGAAGGATCTTGTTCTTTGCAAGTGATTGGAGATACCCTGGAAGCTATGGAAGCAACTTGAAGAGAAGAAGAAAAGATAGGATCTACCGTCATAAATAAGGTATTCCTAACTTCTTCCTATTTTTATTTCAAATTCTGAAACGGATGATTGTCTGCAAGTTAATCTATTAAGTTGGTAACCTTAGAGGCCCTACGTTATAAGGATGTGTTTTCTTGAACAACAAAATCGGTGACTCCACTAGGGAGTCCAACCTATAGTGGTTTCTCTCTTTAGGATTTTCTAATAATTTTTTTTCTCTTTCTAATTATGTTTGTGATTTGTTTTAATTATATCTTTGATTTCTAGTATTGCATGTTCATATCCTGTCTTTCAGTTGTTTTTCTTTTTGAAAATTTTTGACAGCATACCTGGGTTTCCTTCGTAACTGCCACGCACTTCACTTTCTAGACATGGGTTTATTTAGTGTCAGTCGCGTATGGTACACAATTTTCCTTTAGGACAGTCGAGTGTTCCTGTAGGGGTATGTGAGTCTATAGGGTTCTTTCTTGTCTCCATTTTTATGATTTCTCATATTCTTGTGAAGGTTCTATTTTGACACGATACTGTGGTCTTAGGTCTATTGTAATATCCCAAATTTTGGACCTAACACTTATGGGCATGAGCCCCATTGATTATGATTTTACCTTGATGATTTATTTTGATCTATTGGGTTAGAGACCCCACTACATATGAACATGATGATTTTTTTGATATATTGGGTGTAAGCCAATTGCATATGATATATATATATATATATATATATATGATTGCTTGTGTTGGGCATGGACCTTGAAGCACATGATTGGTGAGATGTTTTGTGTTGATCAAGAAGCTCTGAAGCACATGAGTACTTATATTTGTGTTGAGCGAGAAGCTCTAGAGCACATGCATTTTGAGACATTTGTGTTGAACATGAAGCTATGGAACACATGAAAAGATAAATTGGAAGTGTTGGGCATAATCCCTGGAGCCTTCCACATTGATTTTGAGCTTAATCTCTAGAACATCGAATCCTTGGCCATTGTATCCCTAGGTGTATCCTACAAGTACATCCTAGTATTAGTGTTGAGCGAGGAGATCTGGAATTGCACTTGTTAGTTTTTCAGCATTAATCTAGCATTATTAGGATCTTTAACTGAGAGAATAACAAGCACAACAATCAAACTCAAGAGACAATGAACACAGTGTTTTTCCTCAGGGAAACCATAAAGGAGAAAACCTCGCAACTTCATCGGAGATAGAATCAGCACCAAAATAGAAAATCCCAAAATAGTAAGTGATATCCCGACAACAATAATCTTCTTCTTGTCTAGCCCCAGTGTCTTCTCCTTCCTCAACTATGCGCTACAATTGAGTGTGGATGAGTTGTATGATAAATAGAGACTCTTGTTCTCTATTTATACTAATCCCGACATGACTAAAACCCTACTAGGGCCAACCTCTACTAGGAGAGTCTAATAAACCTAGTGCCCCAGAACTGCGGGGACTTTAACCCTTAGACAATCGAAGGGTTACCCACTATGACTTGACATGAGTTGTTTACATAATAGATCCTCCCGATCGGAACATCAGGGCATGACAACATGACTCAATTACATGATAGATACATCCTAGAATAAACATCGGGTTACAAGACATAAGATACATAGATGAATACATTCTGAAGTTACAAATACATCAACACTCCCTCTCAACTAGGAAGGTATTCTTTCGACACAATTTTCAGCACTGGTCTTCTTCTCTGCATCAACTAGATCATCTCGTTATCTTCAAGTCTTCTTAGTCTTCAAGTCTTCTTCATCTTCAAGTCATCTTCTTCTTCAACTCTTCTTTGTCTTCGAGTCTTCAAGTCATCCTCTTCTACTTTATCACGGGATCTGTATCATCATGACTACTGGCTCATCATTGCTGGATCATCACTCGATCTGGATCATCATCAAGTCTGGATCATGTCGTATGGATCACTTGATCTGGATCATCGAGTCTATATCATCATCACAACTCGATTATCACTTGATCTGGATCGTCATTAAGTCTAGATCATCTCATCTAGATCACTTGATCTCGATCATCATGAAGTATGGATCATCATCTGTTATCTCATAATGGTGCTATCTCGATTCTTCTCGTCACAGGAAGTTCTACAGAGTCAATCCTATAGGCCTACTCTTCATGTAGGTCTTCATCAGTGCTTATATCTGACACTTAAGTTAGAATGGCCTGCCCAGCTCTTACATCTAACCTCATCCTATCAGAAATGCCCAACACTCACATCTGACCTCATCCTGTCAGAAAGGCTCAGCACTTATATCCGACCATGTGTAAGCACACTACATCGGAAAGGCTCTGCACTTATATCCGACCTCATACTGTCAGAAAGGCACAACACTTACAATCAACCATGCTTGAAAGAACTGCATCGAAAGGGCTCAACACTTACAATCTAACCATGCATGAAGCACCACATCAGAAAGGGCTCAACACTTACAATATGACCATGCATGAAGCACCGCATCAGAAAGGGATCTGCACTTACAATCTGACCATGCACAAAGCATCGCATCAGAAAGGGCATGCACTCACATTGGATCATGGAGGAACTAATCCTTCCATCGCATCAGAATGGTCCCCAGTCCCAAACTGAGCTACCTGGTAACTGACCAGGCCCCTCCATTCCTAGAATGGTAGTTTCCCTTACATCTGTCCTACTCGACAAAATGGCCAACACTCACAGCTGACATGGAAGGAACCTAATCCTTTAGCCATGAAATAATGGTTCAGCCCTTACATCTGATTAAGTGGGAACACATCCCTCTATCACATCAGAATGGCTTCTCAATCCTAGACTGAGTTTTCCTAGTAACTGACTAGGTGCCTCCATTCCTAGAATGGCAGTTTCCCTTACATCTGTCCTGCTCGAAAGAATGGCCAGCACTCATATCTGAAATGAAAAGAACCAATCCTCTCACCATGACAGAATGGCTCAGCCCTTACATCTGACCATGGAAGGAACAAATCCTCTCACCATGTCAGAATGGCGATGGGTCTCATCACTTTGTCTTGGAGGAAACCTCGATCTGGAGAACACCAAGGTTCTCCCTGAAGTACTCGAACTTTATCCTAGCCAATGGATTTGTCAATAAATCAGCTATCTGTTCCTCCATCGCAACATACTGGAGCTTTAATACTCCTCTCTACACCATATGCCTGATATAGTGATACTTGATCTCGATATGCTTCGACTTGTCATGGAACACTGGATTCTCTGACAACTTCACGCAAATTTGGTTGTCACAATGTATACAAGTAGCATCCAACTGGAGATCAAATATATCAGATAGTAGCTTCCGTAGCCATACTACCTCACAACTAGCTGAACAAGCTGCGACATACTCTGCTTCAGCTGTACTCAGTGCCACATAGGATTGCTTCCTGCTAAACCAAGAGATCATACCTGATCCCATACTAAAGCAACATCTTGAAGTGCTCTTCCTACCAATGGCATGGCTTGCCCAATATGAATAAACATAACCCTCTAGGTTAATCTTCTGATTCAAATCATACTTGAGCCCATAATCAACTGTACCCCTTAGGTGCCTCAGAATATGCTTTGCAGTAGTCAAGTGAACATTTCTTGGATCTGCCAAGAACTAGCTCAAGGTGTTCACAACAAAGCAAATATATGGTCTTGTGTTCGTCAAGTACATCAATGACCCAATCATCTGACGATACATTGTGGAATCAACCATCTCTGATCAAGCATCACTCAATAGCTTTAGGTTCAATGCCATAGGTGTGGCTATGGCTTTGCAGTCCATCATCCCAAATCTCTTTAGGATCTCTACTGCATACTTCCCTTATCCAAGGAAGATTCCATCTGAGCTCTGCCACACCTCCATACCTAGACTGTAATGCATCATACCCAAGTCCTTCATCTTGAACTCAGCAGCAAGCTTTATCTTCATATTAGTAATCAACCCATATGTACCTATCATGAATAGATCATCTACAAATAGTAGAAGCATCACTGGGTTGCCATCCTCAACCTTGTAGTAAAGGTTGGAATCTGCTTTACTCTTGGTAAAGCCCAAACTGGATAGAAAGCTCTCAATTCTGCCGTACCAGGTCCTGGGTGCCTATTTCAAACCATACAAGGTTTTCTTCAATCTGCATACATGAGACTCCCTATCATGTGTCTCAAAACTGAGTGGCTGATCTACATACACTTCCTCTTCTACTACACCATTCAAGAAAGCAGTCTTGACATCCATCTGGTGTATCTTCCATTTCATCACTGTAGCCAGAGAAAGTACTGATCTGATGGAAGTGTATCTGGATATAGGTGCGAAGGTTTCTTCATAATCAATTCCTTCTTTCTGAGAGAAACCCCGAGCCACAAATATTGCCTTATATTTTTCAATTCTACCGTCTACAGCATGTTTGATATTGTAGATCCATTTGGAAGTCACAACTAACTTCTTTTTTGGTCTTTCGACAANAGAACCCCCGAGCCACAAATATTGCCTTATATTTTTCAATTCTACCGTCTACAGCATGTTTGATATTGTAGATCCATTTGGAAGTCACAACTAACTTCTTTTTTGGTCTTTCGACAACATCCCAAATATCATTCTTGATGATCAACTGATATTCTTCGATCATAGCATCCTTCCATTCTTTCTGTTCTGCCGCTTCTTCATAGCTAGAAGGTTCTTTATCAATGAAATCACATAGTAAAGCTACATACATGGAACCGGATCTGGTGCTCTTTCTTTCTATGTGATTCTCTTGTAGAGCCCCATATCTTTCTACACCTTGGATAAGTTCTCATACCCAAGAAGGTTTCCTCTTATGAGGATTCTTCTGCAGAGGTGGATCTACAGGTCTTTGTGGTTCTTCAAATTAACGATCTTCTTCTTGAATTTCTTCATTCATGGTTGTGTCATGAATTCTGGGTGCTTCTACTTCTTCAGGTTCTTTAGCAGGTCCTTTTCTGGATTTGTTGTAAGCTTTGTCTTCATCAAATGTTACATCCCTACTGATGTCAATCTTCTTGTATCCTGGGAAATAGATTCTGTAAGCCTTTGAGATTTTAGAGTATCCCACAAATATGCCCTTCTTTCCTGAAGGATCTAATTTTGTTCTCTTTTCTTTTGGAATGTGTATGTACACAGGACAGCTGAATATTCTGAGATGGCTGACTTCTGGTTTCTAGCCGGAGAAGACTTCTTTAGGAGTCTTGTTCTCGAGTACTCTATGTGGAGTACGGTTCTATACATACACTGTTTTTATAGAAGCTTCCGCCCAAAGATGCATAGGAAGATATTGATCATGAAGCATAGCTCTTGCAGCTTCCATGATAGTTTTGTTCCACCGTTCCGCAATCCCATTCTGTTGAGGATTGTAAGGAGTTGACAACTCCGTCTTAATCCCTGATTCTTTACATAGCTCTTTGAATTCATTTGAAGTGAATTCTTCGCCATTATCTGATCGTAGGGTCTTGATCTTCTTTTCAGTATGGTTCTCGATCAAGGCTCTGAATTCCTTGAATTTGCTGAATACTTCATCTTTGTTCTTCATGAAGTAAACCCATGCCTTCCTAGAAAAATCATCAATAAAAGAAACATAATATGCATACCCACTTAGTGAGCTTGATGACGTAGGACCGCCTACATCGGAGTGGATGATTTCCAAGATTCCTTTTACCCTGCTTTCGCTACTTGGAAATGTCTTCTTTGTGTTCTTGCCTTTCGCACATCCTTTGCAGACCCCATCATGTTTTGCTTGCATTTCTGGAAGACCTTCAATAGCTTTGCTTGCAAGAGGCAGTGCTTTGTAATGCACATGTGCAAGCCTTCTATGCCAAAGTTCACTTGGCTCTACTATGTTATGGACCAAGGCTTGTTCTGGATGGCCCTTCAATTTGTACAAGCCTCCTTCTTGTTCTCCAATCACTATTGCATCATCAATAGTCTTTCCTTTTGGCCACATGATGACTTGACCATCTATGAATTCAACCCTCTTTCCTTTTGCATCCAATGCTGATATGGAGAGAAGGTTCTTCTTGAGTCCTGGCACAAACAATACTTCCTTCGTTGTTAGAGACTTACCAGAGTCTAGTTTATAGGAAGATTCCCCACTACCTTTTATTGGATATTGGTAGTCACCTCCTAGCTTCACCTTGTGAGGTGATTCATGTTCTAAGAGCTTCACAAAGGATTCCTTAAATCCAGTCATATGTTTGGAGGCCCCACTATCAATAAGCCAATCATTACTTCCATGAGTAATGCTACCTGTGAGAGTGGAAATCAGAACATATTCATCCTCAGTTGAAGAATCTTCACTTTCATATCTGTATCTCTTCTTGGATGGTTCATCATCCTCTGTAGCATGAGCATGATGTCTTTTCTTGCTTCCCTTATTCTTGTGAGAGGTACTTTTGTTCTTGGGACAATCTCTAGCAAAGTGTCATTTTTCATCACATGTATAGCAAATGTATTTAGACCTATCTCTAGGCTTTCTAGGGTTGTTCCTGTGATGAGAGTACTTACTTCTGTGATGGTTAGATCTGGATTTCTTGGATTGTACTATGAGATCTTGATCTTCACTTCCCATATTCTCTTCTCGAGCTGCTATCCGAGCTTCTTCTTGAGAACATTCTTCCCACAGTCTACTGAACTTGACTAACTTCTTTCTAGCACAGATCCCTTGAATGAAGGAGTCCCATGTCCTAGGGAGACCATTCAAGGTGGTCATCACAATTTATGCATTCTCCACTTCTTCATCTACTACTTCTAATTGTTCATTGATCTGAGAAACCCTTGTGAAGTAACACTGGATGGTCTCTACATTTTGGATCTTCACATTCTTCAGTTGATTTCTCAAAGTCATCTTCTGATTTATGTTCTTCCCTTCAAACAATTTGGTTAGGGCATCAAACATAGCTTTAGGTGTCTTGAGAGAGGACACCTGTGGGATAAGGTGATCCTTCATAGAATTAGCAATGATCCTCTTTTCCATGACCATCTTCTTCTTATGTAAGGCCTTTGCCTCATCTCCCTCTGGAACTAGAACCTCCTCATGGATGTAGGAGTCTAACTCATTTTCTTCCAGGACCAGGGAGATCCTATACTTCTAGGCTCGAAATTTATCAGCTCCCTCAAGCTTTTCATCAAGCTTGGTATGATGAGACATCTTAGCTGAGAACCTCAAATGGAAATACAAAAGATTTTAGATCTTACCAAGTTCAAAATGTCAGATCTGGAACTTGAGCTGAAATCTTGTAGTACTGGATTAGGAGAAAATTAGGGTTTTGTTTTTCTGGAGTTCTGTTCACCCAAATGCCTTGAAGTTTGTCCCTAACCTCGATTTTGGGGAGGAGATCAATCCAAGCCTAGGATCACTGAAAAATTCCTCTTTTGTGAAAATCCCTAATTTTTGATAGCAGTGATATGTCCAAAACTGAAAAACCTCAGAATTGGATTCTGCTTCGATAGAAAGATGCGCCCTAGGGAGGAGAGTTATTACACCTTACTTTTGCTGAAAATATATGGAGGAAGATTCACAAACTAGGAATCCCTAGTTCCTGCAGCTGCACAGTGTCTTCTTCTCAAGTTAGCTTTGATACCATGTTAGTTTTTCAGCATTAATCTAGCATTATTAGGATCTTTAACTGAGATAATAAAAAGCACATCGATCAAACACAAGAGACAATGAACATAGTGTTTTTCCTTGAGGAAACCATAAAGGAGAAAACCCCGCAACTTCCTCAGAGATAGAATCAACACCAAAATAGAAAATCCCAAAACAGTAAGTGATATCCTGACAGTAGTAATCATCTTCTTGTCTAGCCCCAGTGTCTTCTCCTTCCTCAACTATGGGATACAATTGAGTGTGGATGAGTTGTATGATAAATAGACACTTGTTCTCTATTTATATTAATCACGGCATGACTAAAACCCTACTAGGGTTGAACTCTACTAGGAGAGTCTAATAACCCTAGTGCCCCAAAACTGCGGGGACTTTAACCCTTAGACAATTGGAGGGTTACCCACTATGACTTGACATGACTTGTTTACATAATAGATCCTCCCGATCAGAACATCGGGGCATGACAACATGACTCATTTCCATAATAGATACATCCTGGAATAAACATCACGTTACAAGACATAAGATACATAGATGAATACATTCCGAAGTTACAAATACATCAACAACACTAAGTTTGTAACTCCCTATTTTTAGCATTGAGTATGGGCTCTCGATAAGTGCTAGGATTTACTGAAAAGAATTAATTATTTCGATTGAAAATGACTAGAGAAAAATATTGATCTCATCTCACTTATTTATAAGTGATTAAATGAAATTTTGAATTTCTATATCTCATCAAGTACTGAAGAACTACCATGTTATACGAGGGAATCCAACATGCAAGGATGTTTATAGTTTCCTGGCCTAGTAGACTTAAACACCTACATAATGATATTAATGAAGAAAGTGTAATAAGTTTAGGGATCATAATATATGATACCTAAAGACAATTGTTAACAAATAATATATATATTATTTATATTTTTTACATGGTATGTATAAAGAGTAAGCATAATAATAATATTAATAAATTAAGAAAGAAAGAAAGGCTCCATCTATTATTATTATTACTAAAAGAAAGATTAAATATTATAATCCTTACAAAATTCCAAATTGTAGAAATTCTGACCAGCAATAGATTAATTTCACTCACAACAAATTACAATTGATCATGCAAAATTGTCAACAATGGAGACTGAAAATGGAGC